>QEWY01001922.1:81060-108148 GCA_006503575.1 Baylisascaris schroederi | reverse complement strand
AATCGTTTCCTTCTCATACGGTCGATATGTGCCAAAATTATTTGGAAGGGAATCGAAAAAATATTGCTAGTGCATAATAATGTATTCGTATTCTGATCGAAATGATCGGTTAAAGAGATTCTGTACACAACATTTAAGCAAATTTTGAGACCTGGAGTTATCGATAATGGTTAATGGCTACATCAGTCGTTTTGTTGCTAAAAAAAGCTTCCACTCTTTGGAAGTACCGACAAAAATGAGCGCTACTTATTTTCGCAATGACTTGGAATGGCGCATTGTGGATATCCACTTCAGAGAAACTTTTCGTTCGTGAAAATGGACGGCGAATAGTCGTTTTCATATTTCTGGCATTACAACTTTTGATTGCAAAAGATATTTCAAACACAAGCAAACCTCGCTGATGCATTTCTTTCGCATTCCTCCATTTCGCATAAATAGTGCTAGACAAAACCATCAGGTTGTTTTCGGCCAATGTATTTCTAATGTAAAATTTACCGGCAGAATGACATGGAAATATCTGTCGCATCCTCTGGATCAAGACAGCCACCCTTCTTTCGTTTAGCAATCTGAACGAGCAAAGCCATCCTCTTCTCACTATTATAACAGTTGCTCCCCGATCCATATAGAGTGCCGCTTCGGAACTCGACATCACTAAAAGACACGCTTTCGCTAATCTGAAGTATTTTATCGCAGCGTAACAATAAAACATCCTCCTCAAAATATATTTCCATTAACAGCATATACGAAATCACCGGCGAACATAACCAATGTGTACCCGCGTCGTGGCTAATGCGAGATGCCAGTTTTCAGAAAAGCACTAAGCTACACCCTCTTAAGCACGAACGCTATAAGTTTAAAGCGTTATATGACCGGAGCCCTCTGATTCCATTCCACGTTGGCCAACGAATTTACTCGAGAACTGTGTTATAGGGATTCGGTTCCGCCGATCTTCAAATAAATGACCCAGGATGAGCTTGTCGCCATACTCTTACTTCCTACTGAATATGGAAAATTACACAGCCCGAAAGCTGAAACTATCACCCTCCCTTTCTACGCCCTACCCCCGGTTGCAGAAGGTGGCAGCAGCAGCGGATTTCCTAGCAACAAACGGTCGCATTCTCGCGCTCCCTCTAAACAATAACCGTACTTACCTGGTTACTGTTTCCCACATTTTGTTCTCCGCTTCTTTGACTAAATAAACGCCAACGAACAACAAATAAGGAAGACATAATAAAGAGGACTAAAGGCTAAACACGATGATGGAACAAAGTAAAATTGAATTGCAATGGCAAACCTAGTTCAGTTCACTTCCTAGAAAATGCCTCGACACTACAAGCTCAAATTGTTCATTTCTCCAACAAAATAAGGTCCACAGTTTTGCATAAAAAGAAAACGCCTCCACAAACCACCAGATGAATGACCTTCTGAATTATGCTCAAAATTTTTTAGTGCGATGCTCCGTAACTGAGAGCTTCAAAAATTTTCGCTGAAATATTCTTTGGTATGACGGGGTTCATTCGCTTAGGTCATACCTTCAATCTATGTCACAAGTTTGCCCTCACGACACTTCTTCTGCAGGACTCCTTGAGTATGCACTCGAACCTTTGAGGTGCCGATCTCTCTAGTGTAGAGTTGTTCTACAGAACGCGTAAAATGAGCATAGCAGCACGTTCAGAATTCCACATTTTGCGACTGTGTCAATGCAGGAACGGTAAGCGAGAACCACTGTTCAAGATAGCAAAGACTCAAAAATCCTACTTCCATGGAGGGAAAGCACCGAATCATACTGGCTGAGTCTTAAAAAAAAGAAAAGGAAAAACTCTCTAGCACTGACTTTTCTGGCAGCAGCAGCGAGGCCTTTGCGATTCTGGCACAGCCAGCAGTGGATTCTAAGAGTATTTCCTGCGTGAAGTAGAACACCAGTGATTTAAGAGTATTTCCTACGTTGAGAAGAACGGCAGGGCAGGAAGCGAGGATGCCTGCTCAGCTCGAATAGGAAAACGATCCAATTGCGGCTCACTAGCCCGTTATGTTGTTTGGAAAAGACTGTGAAGAAACAATAAGTCAGCGAATGCCCCTAGAAGCTGACACTCTCATTCGCAGAACTGCAATAGCGAAAACCTGGCGCGTTTGGCGACTGACTAATTTTCTTGCAGATAGCCGTAAAAACAAGAAACCGCGCTCACCGTAATGGGGATCTGCCTTTTTCATTTCGTTAATGCTATCGAGTAGTTTCTGTCTTCTTCTGTACAAGATGCCCATATAGAAATCTCTCTTAGTTTTCACAACGCATTTGTAAACCGCCGAATCAGTGACGAGCTGGCTACGAACAACCCTGAAACTTATAGGCGATTGGTACGCTGAGGTTTGCAGTTACAGCTGGAAATAGTTACATTCGCATTGATGCTCCTGTTTTATTGCATATAGTTTGCATATATGAAATGCACGCCTCACAGGGAAACCTCCTTTTGTCACGGAGACACCAATACGAGAGTGAAGCCCAACAAACATAACGTCTGCAAAAACAACGCGAACGAACCAATCCAGCTAACACGAAACAGATCCTGCATTAATGGAAGAATCCTAACCGGAAAGATCCTAACCAGAAAGCAACAGTGTTCTGTACCACTTCAGATGAAGAACTGATCGTCGTTTACACAAGGTTATGATAGAAATAGGAGCGTACGAGTTGCTCTTTCACAGAAAGGCAAACAAGATCAGTTCGCTGAAGGCTAAACTGACAGCTGTTCGCACTCACGTAACAGTACGAAATGAATAAGGAGGATCACAGAAGCAGTACATCTCTGCTCACAACGACATCGAGGAACATTTTAGCTTAGTTATCAATTCAAGTGGTTTCATGAAAGCACAATGCATGAAGGCACAAAAGTACGATAAGTTTTCTGAAGAGCTATCCGGTGATATGAGGGAGCAGCTGAAGAAAGGCTAAGATCTCTAGAGCCGCATTGCGGCAAAAGTTGTTGCAGGAGAGCGCCGAAAGGGCCAGATGTGGGAAGATAGAGGACAGATGGCGTATTGCAAAAACAATAACCAAAGGAAGGATTCTGTGCATCCTTGAAGACGATCAGGAAAACGGAAAGAGAATGTAGTAGGCAATGTGGGCAATAGCAACCACCTGATAACAGTCAAGAACACAGCTGGATCTAACTCATTTTTCCCGATAGCGATGAAATATTTTCACTGAGCAGAAAATAATGTCAACGACAGGTTTCGTGGTTGCTTGATAATGATTCAGTTCAAAGTCGGATAACTGAATGTTCACTTCGTTCAATAGATAGCACAATACTCGCGGGCGAAACACAAAGCGATAAGCATATAACAAAACCAAAAGCTCATTGCTGTGATTTAAAGCGAAAATCCAAATTTCGTAGATCTAAATGTTTTGGAAGTCATAAAATAGAAGTGAAGAGAAAGAAAGCAGCTCCGCCTTTGTGCGGACGATTGGACGTGCAAGAGACGAATCTGGAACAACAAAGAAGGTTGGGCCGTGCTATAACACTCTTGTCTCACGGAACCACAAAGTGAACCTCTCAACTGACACGTCAAATACCACGAGGCCGAAGCATCTGCAAGAGCGGTGTACTCATGGGCGCTAGCTTTCGCCTGGGCTGATCGGGCGGTTGCAAATAACGCAATCTAGGGTCTCTTCGAAACGCCTATAAACCCTCTGGGGGACGTGTGCGCACAGAAATGGCAATGAGGAGAAAGGCGAGAACAAACTACCAAGCGAGGAAGGCACCATTTCACACGAAAAAAAGGTTATTTGGCACGATTACTGCTTTATTCGCCTGCCACTATTCACTCTCTATTCTCCTGCTTATTAAGGTTTCTTGCCCTTTCACAGTGACAAAGCGAGTCTTCAGCCCTGAGATTATTCAGCATATGCTTAAAATAACATACAACAATTTTAAACAAAAACAGCGAATGATCAACGCCGATCGTGAACTGCTCTCGAATTTGATGTCTCAGAGAGCAATCGTGTTTCCATTGCGCAACCTGAAATAATTGAAAGCGATCCTGAAAAAGCTCCGTTGTGAAGATGGTGGATAGAAAGCAGCACCAATAAGATAAGCTGATGTAGAGCAGGAAGACCAAGAATTGGGCCACGAAAAGCTAACGGCTGATAAATCGAAGAGCACAAATTCTGGAACCGAGTCAGAGAAGGTGATCAAGTGAAGATCAGAAAGATGAAAGGAAAGCAAGAGGCGCTTAAAAAGTAGAGGAATTTCTTTTAAAAGAAGCAAGTTCTCAATACGTATGCCCTACTCGATCCTTGTAGCTGCGAAATGTGGATGCTAGGGAGAAGAATAGAACGAAATTGCCAAGAGCGCAGTGATGCACAAAAAACATGGTGACGGAGTCACCTTACTGAAAAGAGCGCGAAAGTCCGTCTACGACAGCCTGTAAATCGATAGGTATACTGAAAAGATGGAGAAGCGCACGTTGCAAAGATTGTCCTCAATACGTGCATCCTACCTCAATCGTTGACACCTCCGAAATTTGGTATTAGAAAGAAGGATAGCTACTGAATAAAGATGTAGTGAATGAAGAAGGCTGCGGAATCACAATGAGCGAATCTGAAAGGACATTGAAGCAGACGAGGGGGAGCATTAGAAATATGGCGTACTCTCTTGACTTCTGAAACACGGCAACGCAGATGCAACTTGCAGGCGGCTTGACATGACGGAACAGTAGGCAGCAAAATTGCATTAAAAAAAGATGAAACGGTTACTGAGTAAGCACGAATATACAACATTTAAAAGATCGAAGAATATATAGTGCCTGTGGAATAGATCAAAGATATGATAGGCAAATCGATACGAAATTCGGACGCAATTAAGGAACAGTGATTTTTCGTTGCACCCATGGATGCCTTGAACAGTGCGCAGCAGAAAACTGAATCAAGGGGCTACCGGTGAGGCATCCAAAATTTAAGACAACCAATCTCAATTTCGCGAACATGCGACAAATCAAACTTCATGACAAATCAAGATAAATTAAAAATGCGGTAAACTGAGGGTGTTCACGATCTCTTTATTATAATCAACTCTAAACATCACTGCAGCTTGCGGTGTTTCCTTGCTGCTAACCATTCCTCAAAAATTGTAAACTGTACTCTCCGCGCCTTGCAGCGCAGATGCATTCAGCGTTATCAGAATGCCTTCATCGCGTACAGCCAACCGGTTTTCGAATACTGCACTCCTATACGGTCTCCATCTTTGACTTCTGATATTACGTTGCCAGAAATGGCCCAGAAACGCTTCGCCCATATTGTCTTTCGCTAAGTCCACACCAACCAAATTACGTTAAAAGGCTAAAAATTTTCAACCTCTCTTCTTGGAATGTCGAAGATTCAAGTTTGACTTGATTCTTTGTTATAAAATTGTGTTCGTCTCTCACGAAATCTCAATGTCAGAAATATTTCAGACTGCCCCCCTCTCCCTCCTCATAGCCGACCTGCCCATCGGTTTCAGACCAGCAGAGCATGTTGCAATACAAACAGTGTTCTGCACACAGTTTCCAGTTTCTCGTTATACCAGTCTGGAATCTTCGTCCCACCGAGATCGTTTAAGCACCCACTCCTTCAGCTTTTAAGCCGCGGTTGAATTGTTTCGCTTTACACACTATTCCTGCTCCTGTGTATAAATGTCCACACGTCTATGTTGAACTTTTAGGGAAGTTGCTCCTTACTGTTCACATCCACATATCTTTTGCATGTTTTCATGTGAAATACGGGATGTTGAAATGAAAATAAAATAAAGAAAACATTGAACAAATTTATGATCCAACGCTCGCAGATGGTTGAGGAAAGAAGTTGTTTCACTCATTTTCAAGCACCTCACATGCTAACTTAAACGTCATTATCCAATCTCGCTTAGCACTGTACCAAACGTCGATGAATTTTTAAATACTCAGATGACCTTCGTAAGAAGTGCCGCGAATATCGAATCTGCAAAGCCGTTCTCGCAAAGGAAACTGCACTTGGTCATTTGAAAAAAAAAAGATATACGCATAATGAACAAACCATTTATATCGATGCCCGGCTTTCACTTTCTTGATCATTGCAGCATCGTCAAACTTTGCGTCATATTCACTATCAGCAGGTTCCCTCTTATAGCCGATGACTTTTACGTCACTCAGAGTCCTCTGCAATGATGCTGGATAGATGGCACATGAAATATTTAGTCACTTCATCAGTGCACATAAAGTTCACTATTCCAGTAAACATATGGATGCGAATTCGTTGCTTTCTACCTATGTTTGCTTCAAGTCCTAGCATCACACTATGGACTGGATGCTTCCTTCGTAACTGTGTTAACAGGTCGTCTATGCAACCTCGAAAATGAAGGGAAGGGATGGAAAGGGAAGGGGAGTATAGCTCGAGGAAATGCAACTAGCAACTCCCGACAACAATATATCTTTAGTGAATCAAGGAAATTTGGTTAGAGTTGATCCACCTGACAATCAAATGCCTACGTGAATAATTCCCTCTTAGAGGATCCGGTACAGATGATGTACAGAGGAGAGATCATGTGCAAATGAGAAATTGAGAGCAAAAGTTCCACATGGAAAGTGGGATAGAGTCAAATCAGGAGGGAAGGAAATTCATCCGAACACCTATAACTGCCATGCAAATGCAAGTGCCGCCTGCACCGGAATTATGGATGGTAGACCGAACCCTATATCTGCATACTTGGCTCCCCTCTTTTCTTTATTAAGAGACCGTTGCCAAGTGCGAACTAAAGATAACAGATAATTATAGAATCAACGCCACTCGCATGGTCATCTGGTCATCTGGAATTGTCTCATGGTCAGAGTTTTTCCTTCTAAACTGCCGAAGTGTTCCAGATATCTTGAAAGGCAAATAATGCACTGAATCGTCGCATAAATGCTAATACTTGTTCTGAAAGCATGAAGCATTTATGCAACGGTTTGGTATGCACGATGCATGCATGATATGCGAACATCGAACGAAGTGCGCAGAATGCCTAACGCTGATTACAGACCGCACACAAATTTCCTAAATTGCCGTTCGATGCTGGTGACTGCGGGATTCTGTGGTTCCCTTCTCTTCAATCTCTATCTTTCCCTCCAGGCAAAGATGCGGGTCACCGTGGGCGTCATCACTATCAAAAATCACCCAAATTCAATCGAATTACTTTACCACATACGGCTTTTAGTTAATGTTTCCGTAAATTTTTGCAAAAACACTTTTTGCCCGTGGTGGCATTCCGTGTTCATATGCATGATTGTCTGATGGCACTTTCAAATCGTCAATGAGAGAAGCAAAAACTCTAAAATTTAATGAATATAATGCAATTCCTGAGCGAAATTTCGTAAAAATCATCCATATTTACCGCAGCATTATGACCTGTCCCTGCAGCATGCCGAGGTGTACGGTTCCTTCCGATAGGAAGGATTACAATTCCCTGATTTTCATTAAATAATCGTGCGAAGCATAACCAGAGTAGTCACTTCAGGTACTGAGCAAAACGGTCTAAGCAGTGTGGCCCTTATCTCCAATAATTCGCGATATGTCAACGTCTAGATTTTTCATTTACAAAAACATGCAAGGATGTCCCAGGTTTCTTTAAGCTAGTCGAGTTAATAACGCATATGAACTTGAACACGTAACAAATTCGAAAGAAAATAAGGCACTTCTTCAGCAGTGAAAGATGTCCTAGCTCGTTTTGTGGGCAGGAGAATTAGACCGTTGACCAAAAACTTAGCGATTTGACCATAATGACGAAAATATAATGGGTATGAAAGTGTGCTATAAATTAACGAAAAATAATAAAATATGTGCAATAATGTACTCATATTTTGGAAGTGATCATCTCTAGGAGTGATCAATATAAATTTCGCTCTTTCCAAGCAAAGAGATCGTAGGATACAACCCTAAGAAATCATAAGACGCGCGCAAGGCTTTCGGCATCTTTAACTGTCTTTAACCAACTACTTTGGCAGCCTCAAATGTCTATGCGCTGAAGGATCACTGCGGGGATGATGTGACGTCACTCAAGGTGCTCGCTAAACCACCAAATTTTGCCATTCCCTGAGTTTGGACCAAATAAAGAGAAACACAGAAAAACCGAAGAAAACAAAGAGACTAAATTGAGAAAACCAGTAGAGTCTGAAGAAGCTGATGAAAAGATAAAAACATGGATAAGTACAAGTATTTGAGGAATCCTAATTCATGCTACCGCATAGCAACGTTTATTACTTCTATCAGCCGTACAATGTGCGATTTCTCCTTCTCACATAGACTGTAATTTCAGCGATCATCTAATTACTAATGTATATACAGTGAGTGAAGGTGCTGAAAAGTATGAAGTAAAGTAAAGGAGTTCAGAGTCGCATTGCGAGTCTGCTTGGGAATACTCTAGCATCTCTCTGTGTGCATTTTTTCGTGGATACAAGCAGTCATTCTGATGTTAATTATTATGCACGCGCTTCAGGAACTGCATTTTCAAAACTCCACAATCAAAAACATGTCGCCTAGAAGCTCGACAACCAATAGTGAAATTGGATTGGCACCGAATACTATCAAAAAAATAGATACGACGACTATTCAAATGAAATTCGAAGAGTGGAAACACAATCGTCCAAGAACGATTGTTTCTAATCGCTGCTCAGCTGCACAGTTGGTATCCTTTTCTTCAGACGATTATGTGTATAAGAGTTTACCTTTAAGAGAATCTTGTCCTTGAACTTGCTACCGTTGCGATGGCCGAATAATGCATCATTCGCAACCCCATACTCCACTTTAAACCAATAGTCGTTCAGCACGTTGAACATCGAGAGTAAGCGAACCTCTTTATAGCCGTGACGACCCGGCTTTGATAGTATATGATACCTGTTGATTGCATTCACAGCAACAGTGAAGTCCTTGATATGAAGCAGGTCCAGTCTTCCTCCACTTTTGACTCTGACCCATTTTGCGACGAACATTTCCGGCATTTCGTCAACATACATTATAAAACTCTGGAATCAAGCGTGTGAGGTTTCTCAAGGCAAAAAATGTAGTGTGCAAGATCCTAACGTACAAAAATAATAAAGCATTTCTCATATGGTCAAGTGTGAATGGTATCTTAATCTTTCCCCACATCACTACAGCAGAACGAAGAAACTTAGGTCCCTCATAGATAGATTACAATGAAGGTCTTTCAGAGGGCACATTCGAGGAACCATGGTGCATCACGGAACCCGATCTGTATGAAGCGGTCGTTGTTCTAGGGAATGAGAGGACAGCAGCGGGATAAGAAAACACACCAAGGTACATTGCATGGGAACAACTTCAAAGGCCTCAACAGTACTTTAGTCATGCTCTGTCGACAAAAAAAGCATTTCTGTGTCAAATCGCTTTGACCCCCAAAGCTTTAACTATCAAACTTTTGCGTCAGTTGGACAAAAAAGTAAACGGAGCCCTCATCTCAAACGACAAATTGCGTATCATGATCCATGACATCTGGGAGCTGGGACGACTTGGCGTCAAAGGCTTTGATGGAGCTGCTCTAGCATATTTCAAGCTTATCAGGAATGTTCGATCCTTATCCCCCTGTTCGAAATGCGCAACTCTTCAAGCGTTTTTGTCTCACAAAAAAGCTAGAGAAAAATCTTCACAGCCACATATAAACAATAGATATGTGAAAGACGGCGAATTTCCATACAAGATTCGAAAGATTACTGCCATGGCGTGCGTCCGCATAAGAGGTCTCGACACAGCCTTCAACACGCTTTTATTCTGGCGGCCCGTTCTGATGCTGACTTACCTCGAATCTAACTCAGATAATTACAAAACTTTTGAGTGCGATAGACGTTTCTCGTTTTGCAAATAAAATATGTTGTGGATAGCTTTGATGTAGAATAATTGGCATCTCAGACAAGTGATGGATGCTGAACGATGCCACAACAACAACGATTTTAAGCTAATTACATGCTTAACTAATTTTGAACTGACACCCGCATTATTCTGAAAATCACTTCCTATCTTTCTTTCATACCTGCATTACTCATTTCACAGAAAACATTTTCCAGGTATCTTGATCAGCGCTGAGCACCTTAAAATATACAAATCCGCTTATCGCTGTCCAAGGATCTTCCTAACTACGGAAACTCGTCGTTGTGGAAGTTCGCAAGCAAATTGCATAAATCCGAAACTATCAAAACACTGAATATGAGCGAATAGTTAAAAGCAAGGAGCTGCCATTATGTGATTAAAGTATGTCAAAAATGGTCAATATTTAGAGTTATCCGCGATCAAGATGAGCATCCTATCATCGAATGCCTGCAACATGATGCACAATCTTGCGATCTGATGCAAACTTCACACTCCATTATCGCGTACACTGTTCGTTTCTTGCTCGTTACTGATTATAGATGTGCGAGGTGCGTGGACCTCTCCCATTTATTCTCCTCTCAGACTACTCTGACATCTGAAGCCGCTCATCCCCCCGTCTCAATGTCTCATATTACTTCCTAAAAGTAGGGTTTGTCCTATAACTTCACGATTCTCCAAGGCTCAAGGTCGTTTCCGCATTAACTGCGCGACATATTGTGGGTTCAAATAAACAAATAAACAAAAAACATATATATATATATATATATATATATATATATATATATATATATATATATATTAGAAGCCACATAATAATTCCCACCTGAGGAATATTGCTGAGGAAAATACACATCAGCCACTCCATTCCTTAATCTGATGATTCCCCTTTAAGCTTTCTCCCTTCCTCTGCATTTTCCAAGCCATAAACTTATTCCTTTTCCCATTCACAGTAGCACAGTTACCGACATTCCCGCCTTTTATTCTTTTGTTCCGTGTAGCCTTGTTGTTCTCAATCGGTTACGTGCTTTTTGTTGTTGTTGGTATAAAAGAATGCAAAAAGGTACAGCACTAAGCAAGATTCCACACTGTCGTTGTGACGAGAATCTTTTAATAGAATATGTTAAAAATAGAACTTCCAATCGGTTGTCAGCGACTTAAATTTGCATTCCCCTCCTCAAGCAGCAACTGGAATTCAAATGGAATCGCCACCAACGGACTGGCGCCTGACGCTTTTTTAATACTCGCCGTTTCCATCTCATTACCTTTCTACTCCAACGCACTCGATCAATTATCAACCCAGCAGTGAAATTTTGCTCGTTCCTTCGGTTTCCATTACTGCCACGCAACGTATTTATGATACATCTATCGTTTCGAAAAAGGCTAGCAACCCCCTTCTACATTCCGCTCTTCTACTTTCCATTTTCGAGGCCGCACTTATCGCCACAAAGATTCCACTCTGCAGTGTCCTATTGTCACTACCCCTCCCTCTCCCTCCCCAACCACTTTAGCATGCCAATGAGAAGACGGAGAAAAGATATAAACTTTCCATTAAGAACTCTTCAGCGAACCGCGTTCGATCATTCCACTAATTTCAGTCCTTGCACAACACAGGACTTTTCGTTCTTTCTTAGAGAGACAAAATTGCTGGCGAAGGGGCTGCTGCTCCATAATACTGGTGGAGGGATAAGCGAGAGGAGAAGTCGTCCTCCCATATCAATCTCCTCATTACACCCCATCCCCACGTCGTGGGGGCCATAGTGTCGATTCCTTTCAAACAAAACTTTGTTGATCGTTTATTCACGCAAAAAAAGAAAAAACGTCAGCGACAAAATGTGGTTTTCGACACCAAAAATCTGCATACCTGCATACTCGCACCACCTTTCTCGAACGAATCATCCAGCATGTCCATGAAAGTTTTGTCTCTGAAAACATTTCAACTGCTTGATTCTCTGGCATTCATACAGTTAACCGACATGCTTACTGAGGGCGTCTCAAACGGTAAAAACCGCATCACTGCTTTACCCCGATCTTCAAACATTCACATCATACTTATGTCTAGTTTGAATTCGTCACGTTTAGTTTATATATGCCGTCCGCCTTTCACCACATCCCCGCTGGCTCTTCTTCCCCGACTTGTGTAATTGCCTATCCGGGTTATAAGTTACCCACATCTGATACTGAACAAAATAACAACCTATAAACAGCAAGGCCATCCCAAAGAGGTGAAAGTGGATGCTTTGCCAGAGCGCTTACCATGATAACCGTTGAAGTACCTTTATTATATCATGCAGTTGGGCTTAACAATCAATAAATAGAAACTAACGGAAAAATATTGCATACGACGTTTTTTTTTTCAAGGACGTAGTAATGTAGAGATGGAATACATTACTCAACGTTTTCGCATAATGTCATCGTCGAGAATAAAGAACGACAAGAATGACAATGTGGTAAACAGCATACTTATGGAACAGTCAGGCCCCATAGCATGTGTCCACCATGAAAGACCATCAAAGACAGAGATGCTCTCGTTGGGTCTGAATAGGATGTAATCGGGGTGCCATCGTTCTATGCAAGAATACCGATGGGGTGAAAATGCGTAAAGAAGACCAAAAGTAGACCGCAAGATGCAGCAGTGGACCGCAAGATGGAGCAATCCGTGAAGGAGATGAAGCATTACTGTTTAATCGTTAGCCCGCTATTTCCCAATGCGAACTTCTGTGTCTCTATCGTATTCATACCACACCAGCTTGCTATGTTCTACCTTGAAATAAGAAGTATATAGGTCTCCATTTTGCTTCCATCGTTTGTTCTCGAAGGAAGCTTCTTAGACGATCGAGTCAGCACTATACGCTTCGTCAATTTTACGCTATATGCTACAGTACAATCATATCTTGAAAGAACTGACCGATTATATAAATGTGCAAATTCCCCAACATTTCCATTCAGAAAGTGTGCAAAGCGTTGCTCGGTCAGGTATAAACGTTCCTATTTTTAGGCAGATTTGAGCTGTTAAAAAATAACGCTCACTATGCATAACGAGAACAACTTAAGATTGGAACTGATGCATCGGGTAATTCTCTAGGAGGACATGATTAAGAATTACGCTACTTGCCCTAGCTAGAGGGTTCCTCAGTTCTGCTCTACGCAGGCACCATGCATCCACCACAAAATGTCCTATATGAAGCTCAAACTCCATTAGCATATATGATGCGTCCAAAGATGCAGAACTTTTTATGCACATTTGTAAATTCGGCATCGACGTCTTTTCTCAGTGAAATTGTGTTCCTATATGTTCAGCAGTTTCAAGTTAGTAACCATTGAACGTATACCTACAAAAGTCATGAATAGATATGTCGATTATGTCATCTCAATTCGATAAACCAACTATGAAAACACCACAGAATGGTTGCAACTTCATCGAAAATAAATAAATAGAAAGAAATCCGAAACATTTGAAGGTGTAAAAAGCTTACATGAATTTTTCAACCGGTGCAATTTTTATTCCAATGTTGACTGCATCGCGCAAAACAGTTTCTTATGCAAATCTGTGCAGGCGGTTGGCTAGTTCCAATGTGAATGGCTTTTTTTGCTATTCGCGGGGAGTTGGGGGAAGGCCACACCTGATTGACGGGTTGCCCGTCCTCACATCCTCTCAACTACTCGGACAAGCCTATTTTGCTCTACCTTTTGAAAGTAAGAAGTGCTCAGATCGCCGCCAAGGATTTTCTGAGGCCTTAACGTTACATCGTCATTTTCCAAAATATCGGAAACTTTATGCTCCAGAACTCTTCCCTAGTGTTGCCCTCAGACGTCCCTATATCTCAGATCTCAGACATTCAGTGTACAATATTCCAAATCGTCAGATCGTGGTGGAAATTTCTGTCGTATTTAAAATCTGTTTCGACTTCAACGCGCAACCAGATCGAGATTAAAATGCTCGGATAGCTTTTCACTTACTCCTGGAACTTTCCTTACCTTTTTTCAAAAAAGCGGTATTTAATAACCTTCTAAGAAATGTCACATTCGTGACCATCAGGCTCGAAAGACCTAACGGTGGAGTCTGGAGGCGATCTGAACGCTTCGAAGGGAAGGCCTTTGCTTGTAAACCACCTTGCTAATGATTTCAACTTTGCTGATGAAATGAAAAAATTGAAAACGGTAAATCCTTCAAGTTCCTGCTCTCAATAAATGGCCTCTCGTTCAACATATATTGGGCTGTGTCAGTGATCAGATGCTTAATGTTTCGCTGAGTTCTCGGATCCTTTCTCTGCCTCTGAGGTGTTTAATGAATCTCATAGTGCCTGCTTGGATTCGTAATACGTTTTCCTATAATGCGATCGGTGTATCGTTTTGCGTTCTTTTACGGCTCGCTCTCTTATTCGAAGACTCAGCAAAATAGGAAAATCTTTTATTCGCTGTTTTTATTTGACAGCTGTTAATAAACGTCTCCGATTTGATGTAAAGCTGCATATGCTTCCGATACGCTCATGGAAATTGCTCGTTATCAGCTAGAAGGCGAAAAATGTTGCAGAAAACATAAAAGCAGTGGAGTCTGATGTCAATAAGATTGGTGGATGACGGTTTGCGACAGTCTACGCAGTCCACCATCATGTTTTGCATTCATACATAATCCTTTCTCCACTTTTCGAATCTACACTGTTAAAACTAGAGCGTAGATGTCTCATAGAATAAATTCTGCAACTTACGAATCAATTGCCAGGATGTCTCCAATCGTTGCTAGCAGTATTGCAGAATCCTCGCGCACACCATAGAGGATTGCATCTGTCTTGTTCAATAACTGAAAATCACGACAAGCAATACTCTTCAGAAATTCCATTGATTCTTCGACGAGCGACAATTCACTCAATTTCCCACAGCAAGCCTTCGAACCGAATTTCAATATTCAGTGTATCTTGATACGGAACTTTTTTGATAGAGAAAATTTCCAAAAAACAGAAATCAAAACTTTTAGATGCAAAGAATTCATGCTTCGACATTTCATTTCGTCCAAATCCTTTAGTCAGACTCGTGCCTGCTATACTGAGAAAGCTATATGCGCAGTTTCTCGTCATTTACGAACGTCTCACTTAACAAAACGGCAGCAGAAGTCATCTACGCACCCAAACACAGCGGTGATTTTGAATAGCGTTTCACGTTACTGACTTGAACCAACCCATTTCAACACTGTTCCCAGTTCTTATACAACCTTGTGCTGCACGCATCTAACTACTCTCTTACGGGCATGCTCAATATCTGCTTGGCCATTTTTGCTTCCTTCTTTCTCGTTCTCCGCAGTCTGCAATTCGAAGTGTGAGCCTATAACGCATCGTCAAAATCATAGCTTTTCATTCTCTATCCCGGTGATTCCCTGGAATCCCCCTCCCCGTTCAGCTGAAGACTAATTGATTTCTAAGATTCAGTGGGTGTGCGGAAATGAAACTGTTTCCTTCGCCCACATCAGGGCCACATTATTTTGATGAGGTTCATTACAATTATAAGAGGGTAAATACCATTTTGAAATGATCCTTGGTGCATTCCTCGTGGTATGCCCTTATGGGCTCCGAAGTTGATAGAATCAGCAGTGTGGTTAGTGAAGCAGCTACCAGCATCTACAATAGAAGAAATCTCATCATTGCGAAAATTGCTACTCGCAATTCCAATGCTTGATCATTCGCACATCAGCTCATTACAGCCTGCCAGCTTTCAGCACATATTTCCGACCAGGGATGAAAATGGGTGAGAAACGTCAAAAAAGGAAGGGAAAAGAAAAGCTGGAAAAGAGAGTCCAGAGAGACCGAGATTTTTAATTGACAGCCGGTTGCAACTCCGTTTCCAATTGAAAATTGAGTGAGGATCACAAAATGGAGTCAAATTTTTTGGTTACAACTAACGATTGCGGTCCACAAGCAATATTACACTCATACCGATTTTATAGCGGATGAGCCAAATTGATCAAGATCAGCCAAACGGAGTAAAGAACCTTTTAATATTTTTCATCTGCATTTACTTAACTATGCTTGAGCTTAGCACCTCAAAAAGTGGTTTACTTTTCTTGCATGGCGGAGCCGGCACTGTTAAAGTTTCTGCTTGGCAATGTCCTGCTGTGGCCTCAGATCACAACCAAGCTGTAATTTGAAAACAGGCAGAGAGTTTGCACAAGTGACCACTGAAGCGACCTGTCGAACTAATAAGCATTGACGAACCCCTCCATGACAGTCAGAAATAGTTCCATCGAAACCACTACTCCTTCTTTCTGGACATGAGGAATTAGATTAGCCGTAGGGCCATTAAACTATCTGCTTCTAACTTCATGAAATGATGACATAAGACTTTCTAATCGACTTTATGAAGACTTTTTAAACTGGGCATACAAATAGCGCCCATCTCTGCTCGATTAATCCACATCTCGATCAAAGTGAAGTAAATAAAGATTTCGGTTGCAAAGTCAATCTCAGATTGCATTCAGACAGCATTCTTTATGATACGAATGATCAACCAATCGATTGATTATCGCTCTACTGGGCAAGTACCCCAATGGAATAACATATGTAACTGATTACAATTGATATACGACTAGGCTAAATATGTCACACTGAATCATACGATAAGTTCCTCCTCCATTCGAAAATGCGCTTCATATCCACGTTCTTTAGCATAAAATGCGCTTCACGTTTAATTCTTATACACGAAGCTACTGCCATTCAGTTTTTGATATAATGCAAGCTGAAAACGGCCTTACACTGCCATGATACTAAACTTAACAAGGTGTGCTGCACAAGGCGCTTTGAACATGCAACCCCGCCTTTCAAACACTTTAAGCAACCAATGTCATCGCAAACAATGGATTATACTTCCTTTTCACAAAATACCTGTGCGGCAATGTGGTAATCGACCTATCTTACTCCGCTCAACGGTGCAAAAGGAAAAAAGTCCAAGGCACGTACAAACACTGAAGACAAACAAACAACGTATAAATTGGGGAACGACCCGACTTTAGAGCGAGCATAGAAATACTTGGTGTTTATTTCAGTACTTCTTTTAATATATATGGCATATCAACTTCCAACCTTGATACCAGTTGTGGATGAAATCAACACAAGCACTCCAGAACTAGCTACTGAGGCAAATTCCCCAATGACATTAATTTAAATTCATCCACCGTCCACTCCATATCACATACAACATGCTCCTACAACGAAGACACGCCTCCTCGGTGTATCAGGGTTGAAGACGTCGACTCAACCTTCCAAGCACCCGACCTTTGGTAGCCGCCGCTTCAATCCCAGCTGAAATAGGATAATGAACATATCTCTGCTATCGTGCTATAATGGTATCCACAATAAGAAAATTTTGGCCATTTTCGTGCAGAATACTGCGATAATAATTTAACAGAATTATAATATTGCGCAGAAATTGGTTTTCTGCTCCTTTTCGGGGATTTGCAACACCGTTATGCTCTGCCTCAAATGGAAGGGAAAGGAGAAAGGCAGGAGGGAAGGAGAAGAAGGCGCGGCGGACGACGTAAACAAAACCACCGAAAATTGACCACAGATGCCCATTAACTGCGACAAAGTGGAAAAAACAGCCTGCGATACTACCAGCAGCGAGCTATTGCCTTATACTGTCTATAGCAATTGGCAGACGCAATTTAACCAAGAGTTGTGAACGGTAAGATAAATGCATGCATTTCAGCATTCCTTTTTGGACTCTGGCAATTCGATGATTTCCCATAGCATCTAATGGGATCAGCAAATTGTCGTTATTCGGCATAGAACGAGCCTGATGCTGCTAATGAATATGAGGAGCGATTGCACACAGTACACCTTTCAGAGCATAAAGAAAGAAAGAAAGTGAAGAAGAAAGCTCTCTTTGGTCCTATAGCCCAAAATTTATGACTCGTGCAACCTGAAACTTATCTAATGCAAAAACGATAATAAAAATTTTCTTTGAATTGTGAAGAAGTTATCATTCACCATAGAATACGCAGTCAAATAAATTAAATAAAAGAACAAGATTATAGATGAAGGGAGGTGACAATTCTTATACTTCCATTTAACGCTAATATCACGAAGGCACTCTCATCCCTTAAAGCTCCATAGCAGTACTCATTTCGACCATTCTAGAACTCTAAACGCTGTTGCACATTGCCGGAACTTTGAATTCAGGAGCAGAAACGCTCGAAAATTGCAATTCTTCGACGCTTTCGAAGTACTGCTGTGGTATCAAAATGCTACAGCATGTGTCACCTGTGACTGAAGATGGGTCGAGCATTTATCACAATTAACCCTCAACTGGATGCCATGAAACAATAGCACATAACAGAAACATCTGTTAGTGACACCATCAAAACGATGCAGCGATTGCACCATTTTTGCAGAAGGCGGAAGTGGACAAGAAAGCGCAATGGACCCAAAATTTTAGAAAAATACGACTGCACCATTGTTAGAAAAGTCTTTTGTATATACATACATATATGCAAATATACAATGGTAAGATATTGGTTGACATTACCATGACCTATGGCAAGACATGATTCCTATGCATATTAAGCCAAAAAATATTTATAGGAGGCAGGTCTAATCCTATTCAATTCATAGAACAGCCGCTCACAATAAGCGAAAATAGCGCAGATTGCTGCATTCAGATGCCATGCAAATACTAAATGCTTCTTCGAAAGCTGTTAGAAGAGATTGCTTCAAAAGAGAATAAATGCATATAAGAACAAAAAAATAAATAAACAAACGAATTCAAGAATACTTTCCATTTGCCACAATCATTTAAGAGATCAGACTTTGAGGAAACAGCATCTTCGAAGAGCATCTATAGAACACTTTCTTTACGATCTCACCCTCCTCAGAAAACAGCTTATATATGAAAACAATTGCCCAACAAATGTCAAAACAGAGGTACTATGCATACATATTTCAGGGAGCTGAAGTAATTACACCTCCACAGCAGATCTGACGACATTCTTGCACAGAACGATGGCACCCCGGTGGCGAAACGCGAACGGAGTTGAGCACGCGCTCCACATTGCGTACGCCCCAATACTGTACTGTTCACGCGCAAGAACATGCTATTTTTTTCCATTGCATGGGGACGCTCAGTTTTATAGCTGAAATTCTTGTGAAATTAGATGGTACTGTGCCCTCTGATTGCTTGCTTACCGATCATTGTAGTGCTGTTGGTTTCCCGTTCACGCATGTATGATCGCGCATTCAAAGACGAAATCCTTCTCCACCTCCCTTCGCTGCCTCCATCACTGCCTATCGACAAAAAGAGATATAAGGACTCTCAACTCGGATGCAAAAGGATAAATTCAATATCGTTGCCCATGTTGGATGTGTAAAGGACAAGGTGAAGCAGAGAATAGAGCGGGGTTGTTTCAAGAAAGCAGAAAGGAAGATCAGTGCTGTTTTTTAAGGAGGAAGAAGGTTTACAACTTTGTATCATCTCACCCATCTCGAGCATTCATTTTTATTTATATTAAAAGAGATCATAATCGAAAATCATCGAAATCGAGCGATTTGTTCATTCGTTATTACGCAAATAACCTGAAATTGTATCGCAGCATTAATCTTGAATTTGACGATCATTATGCAAGCAACCTGAAATTTCATTACAATTCATAACCACTAATTTCACACATATAAAGCTTATAATTCCACTTGCAAGGAAGAGAATATTTCTTTCTGCTCAACAATGATCAGCGCGTTATTTAAATACTCCTTATAGACAATGTAGATCTCTTTAACATCTCATATAGAGATGGAGAACTGCAGTCGCCTTTCAATATGGCAATTGTCTCTTGAAATATCGAGATACACTAGAAAATATAGTGCTTGAAGGTGTAATTGTTAGAGTCTACGAGAGAGAATCATCGAATAGATATAGCATTAGAGATGTGCCAAATGATTGCTAGCTTACCAATCATTGTAGTGCTGTTGGCTTTCCGTTCACCCATATCTTCTTCACCTTTACGTTCGGTTTGACTAATCCTTTGATGAATATCTAGAACAAATTGAATATCCTTTCATCAACGTAAAGCTGTCACATTGTCGCAATTTTTACCTCAAATACATCTATAGGAAGAGGGAGGGGACAGGAAAGATGACATTCGAAGTGAATCAATCTATAAGTTGATCTTTTCGTTTGGTTCATGAATCAGAGAGGAGATTCGATCTGTCGCTTCATCTTGCCATAAATCGATTGCTTCGTTCACATTCAAGAATTATTGAATGGAAAGAAGATCTCTTCTTTCACACATTAAATCAACAGTTGACCCATTTTGTAAACACTCGTTTAGCAAAATTTATTCTCAGCTTTTTGTCCCCAGCGAACCTTAGAAACTTTGCAACAGCCGAAACACTCTAAACACACCTATTCAAAGTCGGCAATTTCACAGAGTGTGCTTATTCACTACTCTTTCATGAGAAGAAGAACGAGAGAGAGGAGGATGTGGAGAGAGAAGAGGAAGGTTGCTGGCCACGAAAAGAAGCATTGAAGAGGAGAGCTCACTCTACCATTATCTCCAAATTTCCGTGAAAAATCTTCCCACCTGGGAGCGATCCTAACAGATTTCTTGATCGATTTTTCAAAACTGACTTCCCTTCGATATAGTTCTTCTCATCGATATCACCATTTACTATGATCGAAATGTTAAAAGAAAACAAAAATATGCTCTTGAAGAATTAGATGTTGTGCAGTTGAAGGAATTGGAGCGATCTGCTGTTCGATGGTATGCGTGCTTCGTGGTATCGCATCCTCATAGGATCCCTGCTGCCCATAAAATGGGACCGGACAGTTCCCCATCTCAACATGTTCGTGCCTCTCTGATGACCTTCGGGAATCGACCGCTGATTCTTTCACAATAACGGGTGATTCTGACCGATTCACAACTGTCTCCGGAGAAGTGTCTGCTACAGTTTGCTTTCGACCGCATTCGTCTTCTCTAGAACTCCCCATACTGGCTAACTAAATTCTTGTTCCTGGGAGCGATCCTAACAGATTTCTTGATCGATTTTTCAAAACTGACTTCCCTTCGATATAGTTCTTCTCATCGATATCACCATTTACTATGATCGAAATGTTAAAAGAAAACAAAAATATGCTCTTGAAGAATTAGATGTTGTGCAGTTGAAGGAATTGGAGCGATCTGCTGTTCGATGGTATGCGTGCTTCGTGGTATCGCATCCTCATAGGATCCCTGCTGCCCATAAAATGGGACCGGACAGTTCCCCATCTCAACATGTTCGTGCCTCTCTGATGACCTTCGGGAATCGACCGCTGATTCTTTCACAATAACGGGTGATTCTGACCGATTCACAACTGTCTCCGGAGAAGTGTCTGCTACAGTTTGCTTTCGACCGCATTCGTCTTCTCTAGAACTCCCCATACTGGCTAACTAAATTCTTGTACTAGGGAATACATGGATAATGTAGGCAAAGCTCATTTTCCCTATCCGTTCATTGCTTGGAAGGCATTTTCAACCGTCCTGATGCAAATGATAAGTTCAGCTTTAAAGTTTTCAGTGGAGAACTTTCAAACAGATGAGCGAGAGGCATGAAGGAACACTAAAAGAAGCTGTATATAGATGCGTATATGGCATATGAAAGGAATACGTGACAAAAGCTTTTTGCCTGCATTTTTAAATGTCCTAATATTGGAGAACTGCAAACCGGCTTACGATGACAGTGTTGGAGAGTCCTTTGCAGGAATGAGAAAAGGCTATTGGGTTTGTCCTAAAAGGCACCACTGAATTCTTCTCCTTCTTCAGCGATGTTTCATTCTTGGCATGAAAAGCTGGGAACATTTTGAATGGAGGGTTAATGAAATGTCAGGGGTTGTCTGGCCTATACATTTTGCTGAGAACATGCACTGAAGGTTTCGTAGGAACATGCTTGACCACTTAAAAGTACATCAACACTCTTCACCTCCTCTTCGATCAAAGCTATGGCCTTTCCTAACGGATTCGCTAGTGAACTTTACAGAAACGTCGCCAAAAATTGTAAAAGATGAGAAACTCGCCAATGAAGCGGAGTTCACTTTCACGGTGCACAGATTTTTTTGAAGCATCAACAACTGCTGTACAGAAATTATATTTTAGATCGTATCTGTTGAGCGATACAACTCAAGTTCGCATACTTTTCTAAAAATACTGCTGAATAGAGGTATCAGTTTAGTGTTGATTGCTTTCAGCAGCTTCATCGATCAGCATAGCAAATTCGAACTGCAAAAAGTTTTCGCGCTGGAAATCAAAACGGAACTTGATTCGATCATTGAAATTAAACAGAAAAGCATCGCAAGTGTAAACGTTATTGAAATAACATGCACCACATGAACAAAAATCAATTTTGGCTGTACCCAGACAGTATGTTCATTAAATTAAATAGCTAGTGCGGAAAGAAATGCACCTCTCCGCGTTTTCCCCAGACGTCCTCTGCACCACGGGTGTCATTCAACTAACTGCGGTCGAGTCCCGAAACGAGCTAGTAGAATTATCGAAGGAGAACGTGATAATGCACTTATGCCAACATTTGTATACCTC
Organism: Baylisascaris schroederi; assembly: GCA_006503575.1. Classification (NCBI taxonomy): domain Eukaryota; kingdom Metazoa; phylum Nematoda; class Chromadorea; order Rhabditida; family Ascarididae; genus Baylisascaris; species Baylisascaris schroederi. The sequence goes on along the minus strand of QEWY01001922.1, from coordinate 85,739 downwards.
CTACTTCGGCCAGATGATTCACCGCGTTTACACAATGCTACGCCATACATGGACAATCCTTACCTCGATTTGGAGAAAGGGATGGGGTGGAGTGAGAAAGGGTGCAATCTTCGTTGATTAGCGCAAAAATTCACGGAACAGACAAAATGCAGAAAAAATGGAAAAGGTAGGTAACATGCAACATAACAAAAGTAAAAAAAAATGCGAATAGTAAGAAATCATGAGTGCTATAGCGGTGCTTAAGCCTCAAGGCAGCATTCAGGCTGATGTTACAGTTATTTAAGGTTAGTATAATCACAGTAAGTTATCGAAGTCTTCATAGACCACTGCGCTTGAGTCTGGTCCGCGCAGACTCATCAAACCCAACTTGGAAAATTGGACTTGAGTACTCTAAAGAATTTTTAGGAATATATTCAAGTCGATCTTCAATAGTTCAGTTCTCAAATTAACACCAATGAAATCTGCACAATCTCCGCACTAGAAAGACTTGACTTCACTATTGTGTTGTGTTGCCAACATATGGATGCAATTTACATGATTTAATGCGCACTCTACAAACAGCTTATAATTCCTATGTAGCCACTCTAGCCGCCGTTAGCTCGTTTATCCGTTTCTGTCTTCCAAGCTCTCAGCTCCGTCCCTCAGCCCCCTCTCCCACCGCGTTCTTTTCGTTTGCAACCTCTCGCACCTTGATAATGGACCATTTCCCCCACATGCAAGCGAATCTCCCCGAAATAGCGAGGGGGAAAGATTGCTGATACGCTCACAAATGATAGTCCAAGTAAACTTATTTTGTGCGCGCATGGGATGCCAAGCTTCAGACCCATTAAGAGAGCCCCACCTGTCCCGCAAGGAATCGTTTTGAAAAGAGGAGATCCCTGGCCTCAAGTGAATTCATGACCTCCTCAAATTTTAGCAGGCAATACAACAATTGAGGGGGGTCACAGACTATGAACGAATGAAAGGCAACGAATTATTTGGGGATAAACGAAGCCGATATTCCGATGAACGCCGCTGGATACAAAAACCTCAATGCGCCCTTGTCGGTAAGGAAAACACTTCTTCTCTTTCACTTATGCGATTTCGCAAATTTCACTTCCGTATGTGCCAAAATGGCTCCTTGAATTAAGCAAATCTCCTGTTTCAAGCCGCAAAAGACAGAGCTATGAAACTTACCACCGTATGATCTTCTGGAACAAAATTTCCTTCCAGCTGGTCGACGCACTGTAAAGTGCCAGATTTTCATGTTATACTGATTATGCAGCTGGCGCAAATACAAAGCTAGAAATTCGAACAGTGATAATGCACAATTAGACAGTCGGTTTTTGTGCACTATCAATGCGCAACGTAAAATATTCATTTTCGAACTCTTGTGCAGCGCCGACCCGATAATATGCTCAACATATGGTCCATCAATGACAGCATTCTTATCCAAATTCCATACTTGCTCCGAACCATTGCAACTAATGAAAGTAAATAAACATAGGAACGCCAGCTGAATGACGCCGAACTTGAATTTTGGAGATGTGCTGGATTACAAGTGAATTAGTGCAGGCTAACCAAAATGGCACCTTTAATGACGCAGCGCTATCGTAAAGCAAATGTGCTATCGTTGAGCACAGAGTTTCGAATGGATGGTGATCAAGAGCGACATATGAAAATCGACAAAAATGAATGCTCAACAAAAAACAACTCAGCCTCACAGATGAAGATCATAATACAATTAATATATACCTTTTCAAATTGTCCCTTTCGTCAGCCGTGGCTCTGGAACTACGTGCTTCTTCGCTCAACTGTGCCTGCTGAAGAACTCAGGAATGAGGTTCACCACAAAACCTCCACAAACGGCTTAGACATACAAATCTTATAGGATTTTCACATGTCGAGAGTGCGAATGGGTGAAGAATCACACGATAAGACTTGTTGCCTCCGCTTGATTCAGCACAGAAACGCATCGACCATTTTCGTTTGGCAGACAAGGTAGAGGTTTCAGAAAAGATTCCCGAACGTTCGACCACACAACGGAAGAAATCATTATTGACCACGGAAAGCAAACTGAGTGAAGCGATGAAAAGCTCTTCTTTCTATGTTTTTCAACCACAGCAAAGAAAGAATACATATTCAACACACATCCACCTATTTTTCTTCATGAGGCAGAGGGAAAAAACAGCTCTATACATGAAAACTTCCTGATGCATCAAAAAGATACCTTCTCCCTGAGAATGGAGCATGCGATCTCCATATGTCTGTTGGAAGGTGACAATCGCATTGAGCTGTTGCACAGCGTCTTCATATAGCCGGCCCGCCGGCTGAAACGAAAAAGAAACGCTGATTACGCACGGTGAACGCAACTGATATTCGGCATACTTTGCAATAAAAACAGTGCACAATGAATGGATACGTTAACGAAAGTTGAGATTGAACGTACTGCACATCAAGGCACCTTATCCTTGCACAGTAACAAAATCTTCAAACAACAGCTCGAACAAATTTGGAGCGAGAAAGCGTGACTGCCTAGTTCGGCATTAGAAACACTTAGGTAAAAAATCATAGCATTGACAGAATGTCAACCAACTGCTTTTTATCACATGTCTTAACACGAAAGGAAGAAATATGTACAGCACTGTGCGATAGAAGCGATGCGTGATAGAGATGAGATATTCTGCTAACCTTGAAGAATTTGCGCACGTGCTCGGGGAGGGTAAAGTCAATTACGGCTGATCTGAACGATGAACGCCCGCAGCAACGACATTTCCTATCTCGTTCTGCAATACATCACAGTCCAGATACAAAAAATAGAGAAGCATGCCAGATGAATTCACACAATATGTACTTCCCCACTCCCTTCATCTGACCGACCATTCTTATAAGCTGCCAGTGAGCAATAAATATGGGAAATAAAGCCTTTATATTTCAACAATCTGACCGCTCACACAAGCCTCCAACAAAATATTCGTTTCCGAGTGGCCTCAGTGTTGCACAGTGAAAGCAGATCTGAGTAAAATGCACATTACTATAATTTCCACCTTGAAGGGTCAATATCTTCAACCTCGTTGGACCATCTCAAATAGGGTGTGGAAAGTCACTCTAAAGTGTAAACGTAAAATGCACGCTGCTATTTTCACTTCAAATAGAAGTCAGCATAACGTGCTTTGACGAAGGGAAGCGGCAAAAATGCATGAAAACTCAGTAATATGTTTGTTACTCATGTAGGGATGGGTAGAAATCTATGTAGAAGACTAACCACGTTAGGAGAGTAAGGGCGTTGAGCCCGGAGGTTGACACCATCTTTTTATTCAAGGCTCGAAGATATGCAAATCCTTAGCGTCCCATTCTCTAGCCCTACTCGCGAAGCGCTTCATACTCGACAGCAATTGTAGTACGTTGGTTACTGTGCGATCGGAACGCTGATAGAGGAAGGAGCCCCTGGAACGCGTGATAATCGCCTTAGAAAGCTAACATTTAAGAATACGGCCTCATTCTCTAACATATGTGTTACTCTGTTGCCGAACAACTCATACTTTCGGAAAAGTGCATTGTTGTCGAGGGAACCTATCGCGTGATGCTCTCTGCGACTGACGTTCTTTCGAGAAGCTGCTGACATTATGAAACGAAACGAACGCTAAATCAATTTTTGCTTTGTTCTTTTATACCGCCGAACCCCATCCCTCCTCCACCCACTCACACTAAACACCGTAAGATATAAATGTTGCATGTTCTGACGTTTCGAGATTGCACAATGCGCTCTTAACAATATTTAAAAACGCACCTCTTTCGCTATATTCACACTCAATATTCGCAAAGACCTGAAGGCTGTGCTCCCTCACTTCCTTTTCTCAAATAGCATTCTGCACCTAAGAAGCTTTCAAAAATATTCCGATGTAGTTTTTAGGTATTCAAAAACAAAATTCCCCTTTCTCCTGTTTTACTTTGTTCATCTAGTGAATAAATCTTCAGCAAAAGGAAGGATCTTTTTCTTGTTTTGCTCAGCGCAGATGCAATTCGAAATGTGCGCCGAATAGGACATTGTTGGATGCATTGCAATTTAGCATCCCCTAAGGCTTGGGCACCCGCGACGCTCTCTGTCGTCTGAGGGTGCTCAGACCTGAGCACGCCTCTACCCGATGCCAGATCACGCCTACCAAATTTCGTGTTGTATATTTCTTATGGTTCCTGTACAATATCTGAGAGATGAAATCAGCTGGCCATACAAACTCATAAACAAACACTGCACCTTAACCCGGCATCCTTCATTAATTCCCTAAAAAGTGAATAAAAGCAACCAAACTACATCCCCGGTTGCATTGATCACAGAAAACATGTCCACATGCCGAAAGGCAGTACTTGTTGCCTGGACGCTGCTGCAATGTAACCACCACTGTGCCATAGCCAAGCTTCTAAAGATTATATAACATCCAAAAAACACTTCAGATAAGGAAAACGATGAGTGCTCCAAAACATTCTCACTGTCGCGATGAGCGCACAGTGCTAAGTGCACTGTGCACTCATCGCGAAAACATTCTCATGAAGACGTCGCAAGAATTCAAAATTTCTTGCGACGTTGTTCCCAGTGCCGGCCGATGTTTTGAAATCGGCTGACACTGGGAACGAAGTCCACTGTCTGCTGGAGCTGCTTATAAGCAGCCCCAGCCGACTAGTGGGATTGATTGGCGTGTAAA
>QEWY01001922.1:62008-80369 GCA_006503575.1 Baylisascaris schroederi | reverse complement strand
ATATATATATATATATATATATATTAACTTGCCCTAGGCACCATATAAATGACTGTATATATACATATATACGTTAAAAACGTACGCACTTGGTGTAATAAACGTATTAAGATTGAACGATAAAAAAGAGTCTTACCAATCACCATTGCACTTATACAAGTAAATAAGAAAAAAGGAATAAGGAAATAAATTATGTGCATTCAATATAAGAGCACAAGCAGAAGGCAGCCGGCTCAATGAAGATTTCTCTGTTATCTGATCAGTGATTTAAAACCGAGTGCTCCTTGTGGAATTAATGGTAACCGGTTTCCAAAAATGGCCAATGGCGACGCCTTGAGGACTTCATCGGGTAATAAACTCCATTCCGATGAACGCAACATTTGCATCTGAATCGGAGGATCACTACATCAATTTGTACCGCTGCTAACACAATGGAAAAGAAGAGTGCTCAATTATTAAAGTGGTCGTAGAATCGACAGAAATAACTCCAGCAACTAGGCTGGCAATATATTGGATTTTAAAAGAGCTGCTGTTTCTGTTGCCTTAATATCGACTGCAGCAAATCAAATAAACGATCGACGACAAGATGTGCCGGTGCATTCGTCAAGGCGTGCAATCGAAAGGCAATGTATTCTAGGGTACATACAATGGACGGTATCATAATGTAGGAGCGTAACAATTAGAAAAACAACATTACACGTAAAAAATAGCATTATGCTTTTTTACATGAGTTTTTTTAAAGTATGGTAAAGGAATACTTGATTTCTCCTATACTCTCTACATGATACAACATTTTAAGGCTCACGCATCGCGTCAAGGCTTACAAGGTTTAAGTGCTTGCAAGGCTTACACAAGTTCGCTTAAGCATGAGTTACAATTAACGGCACAGCGTGTTTTTCAATGAAGTTTATTTAAAAAAACTTCATAAAATTACTAAAATCAATGAAAGTAAAATAAGGCACAATTACGTATGCCATCGCAACCGCATTAGTCGACAACAAAAAGCATAACCAAAAAATAGCTTAGAACAAAACGTGTGGCCATTCCGTCACTATGGCCTTAACTAAATGGCGTAGTTCGGCACACTAAACTGAGCTGCGCTCATATCCGCACAGGAGTACGCATTGCTACCGTAACTATTTCAGCTTGCATGAGGCATTCTCAACCGTGCACTAGCGGGAAACTTCTACTCAACACGTGAAATTTTTCTCGATAGGTGGTCGGTCTTAGGATGCAAATTTGTGCCACATGCAAAATTTTAGCTTTATTGGAGTACCGAAACTTCACCTCAATTGAAGCACCGGAACTACTTTTCTGGATGTGCTTAACCTCTTTGGAATTGTGCCGACTGAGCTGCGCATGTGATGATGTGACCCTGCCAAACTCAACAATACATCACATCAATCATACTTGGAAAACCAAATACGGCAGCACGCCTATCTGCGACAAATCAAGACAGTGTTGCAGCTCCTTCACCCGCCTTTCCCTGTGATGTTGTTGTGACACAGCGATAGCCCCACTGAAAAGAAAAACCTTTCGTTGTTAACGTATCACAAAAACCGGAAGTGCAATATTTCTAGGAATTCATTTATACAGCTGTAGTGTTTCTTCTACGATGCTAGTGACTGAATCGTGTGACTCCCCCGACTCGATTGCTTAGGGCATATAGCAATATAACCAAAAAATGTGATGCATTCTCTCCCGAATTTCCAAACATATCCACCACTTATTCTTATTGCGTTTCGCAGATGAGTCATCTTATCGCATTGCTTACAGCCGGATCAGCGATATGCGATTTCGCTCACAGAAGCCGCCAAACGAACATAATTCGAAACTTAATATCAAATTTTGACTGACAACGGTTATCTGCTGAATAATTCTTCAAAAGTTGAACAAAAAATATTTTATAAATGTGCTATGATGATATAAAGTCGCAAAACATCAATAAAATGGAATGAAAATATTACGAACGACCACAGTAATCATATGATTCAATATTTATGTACCTATTAAAATGGAGGCAACAAACTTCTTAGGAAAGAGATATCCCGCAACACAATTTTATTTCCCAAACATAGCTCCATCCGCTTAAGACATGAGAATCGCATTTTCTTTCATCAACAATCCTTGGAACCTTATCTCTCCTAGCATCCCAGGCAAGGTCCCCAGTCCGATGTAGTCCTATACCTTTCCGAGCTTAGAAAGAGTAACTTTCGTATTCCTCCCACATGTTGCGAAACGTTCCTTGCTTTCGCATCTCACAGCCTAAGAAAAGCGCTTTGGCCCTGAGTTAAAGCATATAGTACAGGACTGTTGCTGTCGTTGCATACAGTTGAATGGCAAATTTCGGCTTAGCTTCACTCTGTTGTGAGCGATAGGGGTTGCTCGGCATGCACTCCTCCGGTGCTGCGGTAAGGATATTCGATGGCCCTTAGCTGTAGTCACCCCAGTCCTGATCTTTCTTTTTTGAAATCAACTCACATCCTCAGACTTCCCTATCCCGCTTCCCTCATGTTATCCAAATACTATACCACGGGCGTCTTCTGTGAAGTGGTTCGCCTAATTTTTCGATCCATCTCTTCTCATTCTCCCAGGTCTCATAGGGAACACTCCATTCAAAGTAGTGCTTGACTGTTCCCACTGTATCGCTCCTCAAGCCCCCTTCTCCTTCGCTCCCTGGTGGGCAAGCAGAACTCACAATCTCACTCACCACCGACCATGAATAATAGGACATGATATGCATAACAAAATCAAGATAAGTATTCGTAAACAAAGATAGACGACCGATTACTGCACCACACTTTTATTACAACAATGAACTTTACATATATGCATAAACGGTAAGTGCCCTTCAAACAATTTAGAAGCACCGCACAAGGAATCCACAGACCGATTTATGCAAGCAAAAACGCACAAAACGAATGCTCTTCGATTAGCGTCAGCTCCGATTCCTTTACCGTTGAGAACAGGTTATAAAAAGATTTATTTTCAAGTGGCATTAGAATAGCACGACAACAAAATACCGCACGGAGCGAAGCTGTATCGGGAATGCCATCTTGTTGCCTGCAACCAAACCGGCTCGACACGCATGAAAGCAATACACTGTCATCCATACTTGCATAACCACGTTCAAAGTCGTAATGATACTCCAATACCAAGTACGAAAAATATAGACAAAGATGTTGTGCTGCTATGAATATAATAGTAGATCAAGTGACATATTGTTGCGAATTGGGGTTAATAAGAACGCAACAACCACTCATTGACATAATAACCGAGGCTAACTGTATGTAGAACGAAATGAGGAACGACAACGCGCTCCACGTCAGATCCTGTCAACATAACGCAACAGTGAACGATTAGCATGACAGAAACAGGAAACGCTATGGTGCGTTTTCCTAGAAGAGTGGTGCAAAACGGCTTCCTCCCCAGGATCCCTTATCGATAGCAAGGAGAGGACACCTCCTGAAATTTCGCTTTCGCAAGGTCAATTTTTAACCGAATTATGCTTGCACTCGAAATGAATTTTGCAGGATGTGTTTCGAACTATAAAACTATAAAAATAGTGTTCAGGAAGATGCTCTAACGACAACTTCTTGTTAGCTGTCATGTTCGCGGTGGTGCACTGAAATGGTGGCAGAATGGAAGACGAAGGTGGGCAGGGAAGGGGTCGAGAAAGGGGATTGAGAGTGCTCCCCTCCTTCACAAGAGACAGCACAGATGGGAAGGGCGGGAGGACAGAGGATAGCAACCTTCGTTCCCACTCACTAACACAGACATCATACTCATAAGAATAGCTCACAACGATATTAAATTAACGGCCAGTAAAAAAATGAGTAAAGAGGCGCAAAATGGTTAATAAAAAGAACCAGATTCGTGCACTGGTAACAGATGAAATCTTGAGTAAAGACCAAAACAAAGTAATGCATAGGATCGTCTCCACCCCTTCCCCCCACCCCCTTGTCCTTGCTGTCTCATTGAAGATACACTGCGAAGCTGCAGGGGGAAACAATGGTGACATTTGCGAAGTGATTAATGAAGAAATAATAAACCCATCCATTTCATAGCGTCATTTTCCTATTCAAAAATTCCTAAGAAGGAATAGTGTTCAAAGATCTTCTGCTACTTTCTAGGTTATAGATAAGTTTTGAAAACCTTTCCAAGAACCTTTTAACTTCAAAACAGTCCAACAATGAAAAATAAAAATAAATAATCGCCAATACCCAACTTTGCCATAAGTCGTATATCTTAACACCGTTATGCATTCATGAACCCATTGTGTTACCTACAAATCAAGTGGAACGTATTCCCCCTCCCCCCTAAGAACTTTATCTCTTTCGCTGGCCCCTTACTTACAGAAATTTGCGCACGTTAAATGAATGCATCAACAATGTCGCAACAACATGCAAATTAGTCAACTATAAGAACACTGCAACGCTGGAAAAAGAAACAAAAATAGCGAGTATAAAAGAATAACGCCTTAGGAACAATAATCAAAGAGGGGTGATGACTAAATGAGAGTTGCACAAGTTTGGAGACCATGATGAAACGTCAGTCAAATGTGTAACCATTGACGAATAGAAGTGACCATTAGACGACTACTAAATGCTCTCATTTATAACTGCAAGAATAAAAAACTTCAATGTTTTCCGTGCCTAAATGGATATGGAGCCCCTAAATACAGCATTCCAGTACGTGGGGTACTCAACGAAACACAACGGTGCCCACGAACGCGACATATCACCAACTATTTCCAATCTAGCTAACCATTCCTTTGTATCCCTCACTACGACTCTGTGTGGCCGTCAGTAGCCAAAAAAGACTGAAAGCAACTAAGGTGACAACTTTTAGTTACGATCACTGAAAGAGAAATATATCAGAATACAATTTCTAGATGAATTCTACGAAAGAACAGCGAATATGTAATGACAGCGACTGAATGAAATATTTTACGATCGATATGGAAGGGGAGTACGCAGGGTTGCATACGCTTCTTATAGTCGATTCACTTCGAAAAAGCATTCGATATCGCAATTCCACTGATTTTATCGACTCGTCCATAAAAAGCAATTGCCTGCAAGCGCATCAATCCTATGATTCAGTCCCAGAAAAGAATTTGTGCAAACTGCGATCGTCGTAATGTTAGCAGCCATTCTTCACTTACCCTGTTCCTTATTATCGCATAAGTGTATCAAAGAAATCAGTCACTTACCGCGTTCCTTATTATTGCATAAGTGCACCAAAGAAATCAACTGTTGCTTTTTAGTTTTTCGATACTCGCATTATACGATCGACGTGAGATACGAGGCATATTGGTTAGAAAAGGCAAGTGAATTTTCAGGCATATATGGTAATGATGCGTTCGGTAACATTACGACTGTGTGCTGATAATCGTTGAACCTAACCACATCCATGAGACCCGCCGGTGGGTTTTTATAAGTTAAAAAACGATCTAGATGAATACAGTGAATGGTCAGAATATGGCAGGTCGATATCTCATCAGATAAACGAAACCCCTGTCAAGAGGATTTCTACCACAAATGTTGACATCGCCCTTTTTCAAGGATTTGAACTGGATTAGAATTCGCAACTTAAGACTTCCGATTTCAGGTTATTATAACACCGATGTATTAAGGCATGGTATCGGTTAATGGCGTTCTACGAGGCGGCGAATTGGATCCCACATTATTGCCAGTTTACTTAAATAACAACAGGACCGCTTTGACCAATGGTTTGTTGATGATATGGAGGCTCACAGCCGATCAGTGAACCTCTTCAAACTTTTGAAGATTTCTGGGAAAAAATATCGGCTATTGCATATCGGCTCGAAGTACGAATGCTCATTATGAATCACCGAGGTTTCTATTGCCACTGACTGTTCTGTTCGAGATTTGGAATTGTTCGCTGACGATGAATCTCTGCATTTGACGGCTCATTGTAAGGCCTGTGACAGTTGAGGCGTTGCACTCTACAGCCAACTTAACACTTTAACATTATAAGAAGGCCTTCACTCCTATTTTCCTCTCCCTGAATCTGCTTCTCTACTTTGGTTGACATTTTTTAGATTGGTAATAAACTGGGTTATGGGTAATGAAAATGGGTAACATGGAACATTTGCATTTCAAAAGAACTACGTTCCGGAATATTTTTCCTGGTTCCTACAGTCCGAGGCACGAAATCCGTCTGCATATTTTTATTCAAAAATCGCCTGAACATCGTCACATTGAGTTAGACCCCATACTGTGTCTTAAAACGGGTAACGCCTATCCCAGTACTGTCTCTGATTACTCACTGTTCCCTCATTCCGACCGATTTTATATATCACCAGCTCACAGACTTCAGTTATTTCCGCACTTCCCATTGATGTCGTTTTAGTGCTTAGTGTCTTTCCGGCGTTCACTCGCCGCCTAAAGCATCCCGACCTCGGGGAGACCTATGAGTCTATATTCTGACATAGATTTTCGATCATCGCGATCCCCCATTTTAGTTCTTCCTCTGCTTCGTCCCCTGTTTCGAAAGTTCTCTGTTTTGATTATGTTGGATATACGGTGATGTTTCATCACATTCAAAGTGATGATTTCGCACACTGGAAATGGTATTGCAAAACGCATGCACGTGACAAAGAGTGCAATGTACAATGGCCATGTCATGACGACGTGCAGTGATGTGGTGGATATCACGTGAATGCATACCAGGGCCGTCAAATTTCAACATGGATTGTCACATAACGACCCCTATATAAGCTGCGCCTTTCTCGTTTTTTTGTCTGTGTGTTGTGTGCCTCCCACTACTTCGGTTGTTCGTCTAATAAAGCTGGCTCCTCACCCGCCGTCTTCGTCTACATCATCACACTACCACTCGGCGACGCAACAATCCCCAGCCAATATACAACAGTCGTGACCAGAGACAACAGATTATGAGTCAAAGATTCTATAGTAACAATAAGGCAGACTTGGAACTCTGCTTTAAGACAATTCACAGTTCTTCTGATACAACTTGAGGTTTTCTTTCTCATCGCTTTACAGAACCACATATCCATCGCCTAACTCCAATGCGAAACCTCTAATCTGACTTGCACTAGGCAGATAGAGCTCTATGAGTTGGGAGCAAACTCCCTGGCACAGTTGCAGAAGTAAGCAATTTTTGTGTTGTTGAAAATGGGCTCAGTCAGCTCGACATCCATCACTTCATCAATCCCGAATTTGATTCTTTTTTATACACATTCTCCCCGATCCGCTCTTCTGCTTTTATCTTTCCTTTTAAGCATGCCTTTGAATTTGCAACACTTTTCGCACCAATGTGTTACTAGCACAGTGCTCCCTTTTTGACAGTCTTTCTTTATCCTGGGAAAATATTCCACTTAGTAGGAAAATAATGCCTTTATATTTGACACCTGATTGATGTAAAATGTACGCAGATTTGCCAGCAACTTTATTTGCCTATATTGCTCTCTCCAATGTTGGTAGGTCATCGTACGGTTTACACCCATATTTGCAGTGAGGAAGAAAGGAAAGAGACACCAACTGTCCTCCCCCTCACCTCCATTTTACCTCGTTCCCAAAGTTAAATTTACAATGAAACGGGAACTTCCCTCTCCACAACGGGTAAACAGTCAGTTTTCTAGGCACCTATTACTTTTCCTGAGAGTTCTTTGGTGCCAAACGACTAGGAAAAATCAGTGCTGATCAGCAATTCCTTTTTTACTGTTTTCTGGGTATTCCGGAGAGTTGGCGTGGAAGATGTCCTAAATTCCTTTTTTTTACACCAACTGCAGCACTTACCTACCTCAAACGCACGCTATTCTTTGACCATGAATTCATCGAAGCGTGACACTGCAATTCTGGAATTAAAAAGAAAAAACACTAACGGCACAAGCCCTTGCAAGCAAAACTTTGCCGGATGAGTGGGGAATGAGTTCCGGCTCCCGGCAAATGATGCGATCGACAAGTCTCGACAGCCATTCCCGCTTACCCTTCCTTCTGCCCGCGAGCACATCCGCCGCCAACTCAAGCATTGTTTGCAGCACGTAGTTACCAAACTGGTCGAACATCAACACTTCCAATGCATCCACTCCTTCGCTGAAACCAGTCGGAAGCATACATTCTACTGACACTAAGAAAGAAAGGCACAGGGGGAGGGGGAAGTGAGGGAAAGAAGACGAAGAAGAGCATTTCTCAACAAGATTTTCAGTGTAGCTTTACGATGTAAAAGCGGAATCACGGTTCATGCATTGAAGGGAAAAGCGATTCCCGTTTTCGAAGTATTGGGCATGGCAGTGAAGAGCAAACTCAATATATGAGTAAAGGGTTATATTTATCTTCCTCCTCAGAATCGACCAGTGATCGAACCGCAGAGAAATAACCAGTGATAGAACAGCAGAGAAACAACCAGTGGTAGAACGGTAGAGAAACAACCAGTGACAGATCGACCTCGGGAGTGACCTCACCCTGTTAATGCAAATACTACAACGCTCCTTAATCGTTGCTAGCGAGTAAACTTACTCCATGATGTGGCCAACTGGGTTTCCAAAATGAACGTCTTAACACATTTCTACGTGGTCCAAAAAGCGTGCAAATCTCTTACCTGTTGCACTCATATTCATCGAGAAGTTCGTTCATCATGCTGTACCCAATTTCATCCTCACCATATTGTAACAACTTCTGCACAATATGCGATCCAAATTTTTCCTGCGAGAGCCACAACAACTTCGACCTGGAGCAAATTAGAACCTTTATTGGGAACAAATACACGCCCCGGAAACTTGATTAGTTTGTTTATTACATCAACCTCTGAACATTCATGATGGCTATAATGAACAGCCAGTATTTCCGAGGAAGGGAATGAGGAAGATGTCTTGATATGGATGCCGTGACGCTAATGATCCAAACGGAGATGCGAAGGGAAAACTGCAACATTGAAAAAAATCAAATCTTTACTCATAAGAATAACGCCCACTGAAACCGCCAGACTCAGGAATACATTTGACTCACTGCACTTTTTCACTCAAGGCGCATAAACGTCAGAAAAACCACTCACCTAGCCCTCCTTCATCCAAGCTTCCAAAACGCAGAAGAGAATATCGTCGTTTATCAGTCATCCTCGAGAAGGGCGACTCAAACCTCATTCTAGCTACCAAAAATTGCCCCGCTGTCTCAAATAATCAAAGTTTTTCTTGCGCGCGGCTCATTTGACGGACGGGGCCACTTCAATTAACTATTTTATAATCTACAACCAGTGGAGGGGTGGTGAGTCGAGTGTGATTATTAAAGGCACACCTGAGCATAGCTGCCATCATCAACCGATACTGTGAGAAGCCCTTCAAGACGATAACCCGCTGAACGACGTAATTGCCATATCGGTGACAAGCAAGCACATCGCTCATCTCCGCAACGTATTTTCCCACCCTATCCAGAAGGCGATTCAGTCCGCGCGAAGCCTCAATTCGCAGCTGGCTCTCCATCCTCTGAAGAAAATCGTCATTCACATCCTTCCGTTAGATCATTCGCGTATCACTGAGCAAAGCTGCAGTAGCAAAGAACACCAAAAGTCACCTCACGCTCAGATATATTTCGTTTTCGTGAACTGTGAAAACTATGCACGGCCGACGTCTACTCGATCACCCACGACCCAATCCCCTTAACTGGTCACAAATCACGCATTGCACAAACGCTATGCAGACATGCATTCACTATCCGTTTGGTCTTTTATGTGATAGCTAGAATTCTTCGACAAACGAACTCCTCAACGATGGTGTCTTTCGGTAGTACATACTGCCTCCAGATTAAAAAGATCTGTCTCAAACGAAACTAGGAGGTGTCACGGCACCGCATTTCCAGTTCTGCTCATAACTGACCACTTTCATGAAATGCCAGCAAATAATGAAAAGTGCACAATAATCTCACATAATAACTGCTTTATTCTTTTCGCTGAGCTGATCTGTAATTAAAAATCATGCTACAAGTCCCGCAATCAGCAATTGGCCAAATGAATCTTTGCAGCAAATTAAGCCTGACTTGGTCGCCAGCCCAATTAGCATAAAAAATCTCCACACATAATTATCGGCCGCTCGCTCAGCCGTCAGTCAGCCAAATATTACAGTGTACCTACAAATATTTGTGATGTTTCTGCTCAAGCATTTATTAGGCGTCACCATTTTTGGCAGATGAAATAAAGCACTGAATTCCAAATCCCTTCTCTAAGCAGATTTCAGCTAAGAATTACGAAAATTCTAGTCATTTGTCAAGTTCATAAGGTGTGAAGACTACGACGCCGACAAGATAGGAAAAACTATATTACGAACCTCTAAAGCACACAACAGAACACGATGACCATGGCGGTCCTGCACGACAGTGCGGAAGGTTTCCTTTGAGCGGGAAAGCATGTGGATAATTGGTCCATAGCCACAAAAATGTGCTCTTGCAATTATTGCCTGCAAAAGCTTCCACAACTTAGTTAACGATCTTGCTACTGGAAGGTGTGCAGTGAAAAGCCACAAAGTATCGAAAACAGACGCCGGATGGAATACTGAAGGGAACTGAAATTTGTTTGAATGGGAGGATAATGAAAACGAGAGTAATTAAAAGTTTTCGACGCTATGTTGTATAGAGTTTGATGGGAAACAGCTAACATATTTTAGGAAAATAAGACTCAAAAAATATCGAAGGAAATATTGGGGGGAACAGGGTGGTACGTGGACTGCGCTCTTGAATGGGGGAACAGGGTGGTACGTGGACTGCGCTCTTGAACAACCCTAATTATAGAACACTGCATCACGCATACATGGGGTCGCCCAAATGTCGCAGTCGTGGACTGTGAAATTCCCTATAAAATTTCTTGGCTGCGGCTTTCTTTACCTAACAAACTTAATCATTGAATATACACCCCTCCGCGCATATGAATTCAAAAGATGTCTTAGCATTAAGTCTTATTTATATGTGCGGATGTTATACAATATGGGCAATCCTCAACTCTTAGTAATACCTGAGGGAATTCTGTATTCTGCAGATATAAATCCTCGAAAGTGGGACCCATTGTTAAAATTCTTAAACGATAATAGCTGCAAGTAGAGCTATGAGAATGACAATGGCAATGAAAGGTTGGAAAATCAAAGGATAGGAGAGACTAATCCCACTTTTATATAAACAACAAAATTGTAAATGTGCTCATTTGAGAAAGCGACAAATATAGTAACGTTAGTAAAGGAAATAGCTTCTTACCGCACACAACGCTGTATTCTCAAAATACCAGCAAATGGTCAAAGAATATCAGCCAGCAATGCGGTCGTCCCCTCCCATCGAAACGGAGGAGGGAGGGGGCATTCGCAGCCAATCTCACAGTAGAATCCACAGTCCGATTAGGAGAAAACAACGAAAAAATCGTGCCGGTTTCAAGGCAGTAGCAATACAAAGTACATTTAGAAGTAGCCCTCGGTTTTTACAAGCGCACTTCAGCATATGCTCCGTAGCTTTCGATAAAACGTGAAATCAACTTTGAGATGCATCGGTCACCCAAACTATTTAAGAAGAAGCGTTGACTCGTTAACTATTTTCCACGTGGTGAACGTTTCATATTGTAGTATTGAAAATTAAAAAGCGAACCCACAATACTACAGGAAATTCCTGGTTTATCCTCGCAGCTAGAGACGCGAAAGATGTTCTTTATAGAGAAAACAAAATTTTCCCCTCGCAACGTTCTCCTTTTCGAAAGTTTGCAGTCTATTCTCATAGACTAAGGGATATTTTTGGTTCATATTGCCCACAACAAAGAGAAATCAAGTCCCCCTTAGCCCACTCGTTATGCATTCGGAACATAACAACGTGTATCAAATGGGCAAAAAACGGTTATTTAATTCCATTACAACGTTTGTGTTATCGTTTGCCCATTTTCTTACTAACATATTTTGTGAAAGAGGGATAGTGCAAGACTTTCAATACTTGTATGACATGCATCAGCTTGTTGATTACGAATTGCATTGAAAAACTCAATTATGTTTTCAATTTAATTTACGACTATCGGCCCGTAATTAATCGCATTTTGTGTTTTTCAATATTCGCAGTTAGAAGCCAACAATTGAGAAGGCGGGGAGGGTCAGGAAAAGGCTATGCATTTCAGTGATGTTGGCATGGAAACATGACAAGAATTAAAATTCGTGCATTTGAGATGGGCATGTGCAAGCGGACATTACTACTTGAAACACTTTGCTTCAGCATACCACTGTTTTACTAATTTTACTTCTTTCGTCCTTAAAAAATAACCGGGAACTCAGTTTATCTTGATAGAAAATGGCCTGCTGAGGTCACGATGACGTACCCGGTCACGACAGATACCCCTAGTCATCTCAATAATACATTCGTATATTCCTCCTGCCAGAGTGCGAAACAAAGATGGTGTCCATGTTGCATGAACGAATCGATAAAAATCCTACCCCATTAAGATAATATCACTCAGATTTGCAGAACAAGTGACAACAAAAACGTTACACACCTGGATGGTGTGATTAGCAACAGGGTGGACAGCTGTGCTCAACTCGAATCCCTTCATCGAACAAGCCGCCAGTGAACACGAGATCACATCCATCCTTTCCCAGATCTTCTCCGTCACAGCTGCCGAGTTACGTGAATACGACAGTGTCACCATGTACTTTTGCAGCAACTGGATGAAGCCTTTCAGCTGAGCAGGCTCACACCGTTGCACCAACTCCTGCAATGGTTACTTTATCTTCGAAGGCAATATAGCCGAGCAGTTAACGCGTCTGCGCTTTAAAGACATGATTTTATCATGGCAATTCAACCTCTGCCAATGTATTCCCACTGGCACCAAATAATGCAATCCAACAACTGTTGGCTTACCTTAATTATGAGAAGAAGAGGCCATCATGGTCGTATCGACGAATTCATGTTCCAAAAGGAAAATGAAAACATCTTCGATTAATTCAACCGATTTTCTAATAAAATGTGTGAACATCACCGCATAAACAGATACCCATTCCCATAACTATTGAAGAAGAATTCTTTTGAAAGTGCTTCACGATACTCCAACACAATCAACGAAACTGTTTCTCAATGCAGTCAGCACTAAATTTTTTTAACGTTTTGGCGCATTCATGAGATCCACAAATATTGATATTGATATAAGAACATCATAATCTCCTCTATTCGTCGAACCATGTAAGTGAATTCACAGTTTTTCTTATGCGATACGCAATCTCCCGCCATAAATTACATCGTTACCCATTATCCCTATTATCCTTATGCATATTATCATATTATTATCACCGTTCGAATTATATTCTTCTTTTCAGGAGTACTTTCAACCACACAATCATAAATCATTACAACAACATATTATCGAAATATTATTATATTATCCAACCTCTCGCTTAGAGAGGATTTGGTTTTCTCTTTTAACGATTTCGAAATACTTTACGCGCTACCCATCCCACTAAAGACAGGGAAATATACTGCGAAATATGAAAGCTGATTCCGAAACATTAATTCTCCTTGAGTCGACTCTTACACATGCGACATAAGGAAGCAACCTTGGAAACACCACAACATCTGAAGTACCTTTTTTGGTTTTATTTGATTTCAAAACGTTTAACAGATCAACAAACGTGGGTACCTGAAGTAGAAGGCTGCCAAGCACGCTCTTCGAGACACGAATGAAAGTGCCTGGATTCATGGCGTAATCATAAATCTTGCATCGGGTTCGCACATCCATGACCGAAAGGCTCTCAATAAGAAGTCTGTAAATTGCCGATGTGCTAATTAAATCCAGATTTTCATCAAGACAAAATGAGCACCACCTTACTATTAGCAAGAGATAAAAAAGATGCAAATAGATAAGGGAAAGTGAGGGAATTATATAATCCAAGATTGTCATCTTTGCTGCTACTGATATCGCGTCCACCAGACACCGAATTCCGTGGTCTGATCCATTCGACATCAGCAACATAAGAGGAAGAATAAAGACCTCTCGACAGTAGGGAAAGCTGTGGTGTTTTCGAGTGATATAACACTCGGGTGTAACGTTCAAACAAAAAATTAAAAGGAACCGTAACGCGAGGAGATATTTTTGCCCTAATGGACTTAGAGTTCTAAACAGCGTAAAAAATGCTCACTGCATAATATAAAACAGAACGTAACATAACTTACATAGGTCATTAAGGCCATTAAGAAGGGATCATACGATACACAGGCCATTAAGAAGGGATCACCAAATTACCCACAAAAATCACATTGAAAAATGTATCAGTAAAACTTGGAGAAAATGCCAAAGTGACTTACTTTTCTTCCCAATATTTATGCACGAACAAAACCAGAATAATATTCTAGAACGGCAAAAATTGAGTTAAATTGAGATATTGCGAGAGAAGCTAGGACGTGCATTCGCGAAAGGATGAAGAATAGCTATTTTCATGCCAAACTTTCGCAGTGCAGGAAGAGAAATTAGATGCGTTATGGCCTATTTGTTTAGTCGATTCGACGCGACGAAGAACCACACCATTATTGTGGTATTTCACAACAGCAGTGGGATAAGAACTCGCCAATACTGTGACTAATCACTCCAACGAAAGAAACGTTTAAATGCAATACAGTTACACCACAGAGAAACAGCGACAGAGAAACGGATGATCATATCTACCCTATACCGGGAACATAGTGATCACAACAGCAGCTCGAAGTCGAGCTAAGATTAAAACCATGTCGAAATAAGACACAGCAAGAAAGATGAAAGAGATAGCGGAAGATGGAGAGAAGTGGAGGTGAAAGAATCGAAAATCAATGGCAGTGTGCTGTCCATTGGAAAAGCTATGAAGGCAAAACAGTTTCTAACTAGAATTTAAGGTCGAACTCCTTATAAAATACCATGATCTGAGTCTGCTTTTAGGCTTCTTGGAGGCAAAGCTATTTCCTAATCTCGTTCAATGGTTTTTTTCAAAAGTTCGCATCAATGATTCAAAATGGCACCATTAAAACCTGATCCAAAAATGGTGCAACTTTGTCGCACTTAGGCTGAAATTTCCGGTAACGAATTTCCGTCGTGGGTAGCTGACCACTGATGCTTTTAGTTTTCGATCATTTTGGGGATGGGTAGGAATGAAGCTTATTGATTCCCCCCTCCCTCCCCTCTTCCAAGGGAAAAAACAGGGTCATTTCAGTGACAACTTTATTAAACATCAACTGCAAAAATTAATCCAAGCAATAAAATAATACTGACCCACAAGTGATCTTCTAGCACAGCTGCCTTTCTCACCATCGTTTTCAGCAGGAGTCGCCTCTCAGTGATGGAAACGATTCATAACAAGCCAAAGACAACACAGCTACATATCATATGAGTTTGCAAGAAACCAATATTCTGCTGAGCCAATACAATATTTATAACCAGAATGAGGAACACTTTTAAAGACAACTGCAGTATAGCTCCTGGGAGAAGTGGGAATTTCAAAAAAATAAACATACTGGTAGGCATTTCCGCATACCGCAGCATCTGAGTTATCCTCCAAACTGTTAACGAGATGCTCGATTAGCGCCGAAGTCATCACCACCTCGCTGCAATCATCAAGCAATATCAGGGATCGAATGCATATCAAATTTCTTGCTCAATGACTTCGTAGCAAAGATTCTACGCAAATATGCACGGCTAATATTCCTAGCAGGTCATTAGTGCATAATGGCGTTGTTAGAAACTTGAAGTCAAGAAGTTCATGCTAACATATTTGAGAATTATATCAGTAATAACCAATTATCAAACTCAACACCGAGAATAATGAAAAACATCGCCTGCTTATACAACATCGACAATGTAATGACCAACATCGAGAAAGGTAGTTAAGCGTAACGTAAAGGTACCCAATATGGCGTCACACTCAGAAGTGGCAATTGCGCTCGTTTTTGATGACACTCACTGAAAATCAGGGGAAATCGAACCGCTGCATCGACCTGCCAAATTATGGTGTGCGGAGTAACGGGTCAATCGAGCTATGAGGTAAAAGCTTTTCAGTTTCTGCTCAATATATCATAAAATAACTGATAAATGAACCACCTGAACATAGACTGTCATTTTATAAGGCAGTTTCAGTCACAAGGGATGACATTCCATGCCATTGCCGGCAACTCTTCATAACTGCAGTAAGGGAATGGGATCGGCTTATCAACTCAGCCTGGGAAGACAGGATCTTTGTCACTCAGATACCTAATCTCAAACGCTTCCGCTCAAACAGAAATAATTTCATATGGAAGAGGTTTGAAGATCCGTTCAGCTACTTTGCTGTCCTTTTGTTTTGTGTTTTGATTTCTTCTTCATTTCGACGCATATATCAGTATTCATTTACCGAACCTTTATGTTCAATTGGGCACGATTCTTTTGTAGAACTGTGAGGTTTCAAATTTTTGCATGTCAGACCCGCAGCTGTGGTTCCCATTTTCAGGATTTTGGTTATATTCATCAATTTGGTGTTCCCAAGGAAAAAGAATTCGTTTCGCAATGGCAGAAGCACTCTCCTTCCTCTTCCTCTTACTCCATCGAATGAGTGTGCGCCGTTATACTTCCAGAAATATTTACAGTCCCAATTTCTATTTCAAATAACTAATTTATTCCTGTACTCTTGATGTCATTTATTTCAAAAGATTTTACATTTTATTCACTCCTGCTAGAAGGCTATCGGAAGATACAATAAGACTGTTTGAAAGCTGATTAAAAACAGCAAAAAAAAAAGAAAAAAAATTAAGAGAGGAAACCTGTTGTTGTTGTTTTGAGCACCTCGTGTCAGTGCAGACGTTGGATCATATGGCACAACACCACTTGCACCCTAGACAAACACAAATCAATTGCACAAACACAAATGTGTGAATGCAACGGACACTAAATTTAAGTAGTCCTAAATATGAGAAATAAGGCACATCAATGTCTAAATATGAAGGTTAGATAGGACCAATATAGTCAGGTGATTCGAAAATTTTTGCAGGGATAAATTCCTGTTTACAGACCCCATTTAAGCCATCCTTTCCTCTCTCACATCCTCCCTCCTCCCTCCCCTCCCCCACCTTTCTTTCGAGAAGCTCCTCACTAAAATTCATCTCCTTCCCATCGGAAGCTTCTTTTTTAGCACAATAGATGAACAAGCACGGCAACCGAAAACGACCTACCGAAGGCGTAGCTTCTTTTCTCGAAAGTGCTGTGACAAATTGACATGGAAAGCATGGTGCTAAGTTTGTGAGAAGTCCCATATCGCTATCTAAAATATATACTGATCGCATTTAATAAGTATAAAAAAACGAATGGCGGATAACTACAGCTGCTCGAGAAGGCGAAATAAAAGAACAAACAGCCGACGAGAGTTTCCGATCGTACCGTGTCATCATCGACATATCACTGTTTTCAGTTGTCTCGTGAAAGATCTAGCAAACAGCATAAGGAACGATTGCCAACCTAACCCAAAGATAGAACGTCATGCAATATCATCAACAATTCATTCACGTTACTTCATAAATATGTCCGTTATTTTTGTCACCAGGCAACCCAAGTCCACACTCATCATTCTCTAAACCTATCGTTCACGCACTCTTCTATTCAGATTGCCAGCAGTCTATGAGCAATTCATCGACGGCAGCTGCACTACCGTTTTATGAAAGGTCCACACAGTGTGCGCGAATCTTCCTGTCAACAGTAGCAGCGCTATTCCAAGTCGAGTCACTCAGTTTGAGTGGATATTAATACAGCCTAATAGCGTACGTTGGACCCGCATTCGTTCCCCACAGTATACAATATGACCAAGATAAACAAACTCATTATTTTTCAAACCTCCGCCTTCTTCTGTTCCCGGGAGCAGCTCACCATGAAGACTCCGCGTCATTATTCGCTGAACGTCTGAAACAGATATAATGAATAAAACGCAGGAGCTAAAGAAGTGCAATAAGGACGTAAAAAAACATATGTAGTCATAAGCTTATAATCTGAAGGTGAGAGAATTGACAACGTTTAGACATGATGTCTACGCGAATAAACAGCTTAATGGAACATTCTTTGAGAAACAGCTGAAATCTGAAAAAAATTCGCCTAGGCTGTTTTTCTAGGATGTGACTGGAATTTTACGCATATCTGCTTAAAATCGATGACAAGAAGTGATGACAATTTTTTTAGCAAAGGAGGGCGATTCACATATAGTAGCTGCCATGAACAACTTATCACCCTACAAATTATAGTTTTTGTGCACAACTTTTCGAGAACACTTCCTTCTCTCTCTCACATATATATATATATATATATATATATATATATATATATATATATATATATATATGTAAAATTAAACTTTTACCTTCTCTTGCACCAGCATTCATACTCCTCGCTCTGAAACCCC
>QEWY01001922.1:0-61013 GCA_006503575.1 Baylisascaris schroederi | reverse complement strand
ATATATATGTATATAATTAATCCTGTCATACATAATTAAGACATTACAATTTTTTCAGTAAGCGAACCTCTCTAACCATCAGGGAAAAACTGTCCACTGCTTCATGAATCGATTTTCCACCAAAAACTCTAAAAATTTATGTGCAGGTATACAATTCTTGTCGAAATGATGAACAATCTACTGCAGAGGAGCGATGTTTACAATTTGATATAAGTGGGCTTTGGAGTACAGTAGAAATAAAGACTAACATCCTGAAAGCGCTCGGCGGTGATCTATCACAGTCGGGACTACTGTGCAATAAGTAGATAGAATTTCGTTGCATTCGTAGTGATTCACAAGTTCTGCCACAGGCCGTCATAAATAACCAAGTCTTTGGGATATATATTAGGTTTCGCACAGCCACTTTCGGTTTTTGGACCGATATTGTCATCAACTATATGAATTATCGATCTATTTCACATATGGTCTTTGTTGTGCAAAAGGTTTGTTTAGCGTGGTGAGATGAGTAAGGGCTTCAGTCGGTGTTGTTCCCCCCCATCTCTTTGTACATTGAGGAGGATAAGGGATAAAACACTAATCTTGAGTCTTCAGAGAAGATATCCAGTAAACGCGTTGTTTTTAGCAGCAATAGGTTTTGCCAATATTTTCATATTTGCTCTTTTCATGCTCGATTTAAGATCGCACGTGACGTAGCATATTTTCAACATCTGTGTGGCAATAATTTTCACAGTTTTGTATCATCTTTCACGTGCCACTCTTTGGTTTACTATCGATAACGATGATCTACTAGTCTTTGATGTTGATGATTACTTTAACGTGTTATCACACATCGCTTGCAAAATCTCTTCAATCTCCCTCAGTTGCACTCCAGTGATTTCCTTTCTTAGCATCATACTTTCAGTCCCCAAGTCAATACCTAGCAAACTTCGAAGATTATTATTCCATCTTCATAGTATTATCCTCGAAGTATTTCATTTTTCCATGAGGAAATTTTAAAAAAATTTTATGTGCTATGTGTCTGTATGTCCTTTAAGCATTGTTCCATTGTTCATTTCCCAAATACCAATCACAATCTGATTTATTCAACTTGAAACTCAAGAGAAACTCCATTCACAAGTTTGTTGCCAAATTCTAGAGATAATAGAAATTATCTCATAGACGCTGTAGAACGCAAAATGATTTCCAAAATGATCACTTCCATGTTACACAAAATTGGTTCTCCATTGTCGCATAGCAGATCAGCATTTCCCAGTTTCGGATTTAGTGCAAAAAATTATCTATAAAGATCGAACTGACCGCCTGCTTTGGTGTGCTTTCTTTGCGTTTTGATGTTGGCGCCCTCAACACTACGAACTTGCCATATTTGAGGACACTATGCAAATCACTACATGAATTGCTTTGCTTCACTTTAAGTTGTGAATGTTTCAGCAGAATAGCCCACGAAACGGCTCTCAAAGAATGGAAGTAGTGATAGAAAGGCAAGATTCCTAGAAATTTCAACCTACATTCAGACGGAAGAACTGCTGGCTAGATTACATAGGATCATGACATCACCTCTTGTGGAGCGTCTATTGCCTTCCAGCTCCTTATACCAGTAAAGAAGCAAAATAAGCCTGAGTGAACATCAGGCATGCTCATATGCATCAGGTTTCGGCACTCTAGTTTTATTGTAAGAATGGATTATGTCAAGTAGACATCGCTTTCCCAGATCTCAAAGATACAGTTCTTAGAGACTACTAAAATGGGATAAAAACGTTGGATGCCAAAGCACGGAGGTGCACTATTGGTCCTCTGATAATAGTTTATCTGGCAGGGGAATGATGTCATAAATTCTGAAGCACAGAACATCTGCGAAAAATTTTTCGTTCAAAAGTGGTAGCTACTAATTCTGCTTTTATTTGAGAAAAAAGCAAATTGTTTTCTCTGCCGCAGTTGCTTTTGTTCATTTGAAGTGTTAGATTTTTTAGACACATTACCGAATCAATTCCAATGGACCGAAGCATTCCTAATCTTCATTCAGTTTTAACGCACTCATTGAAGGGTCATAGGATGAAAGTCTTCTTGAAGCTCTCTCGGTTAGCACGGTCTTCTGGATCTTATGCAACAAGAGTGTGTGAAAATTCCCATTCTGAGCTCTTCGCGCTGAGTAGAAGAAGAAGAAACACTTTTAAAATTGCTGCTTATTCTCCATAACACCGATTCCGTCCTTGCGGTAAGGATATGCGGGAGAATGAGACCATTTCGTCAGATGATAGTGGGCGTGATATCCCTACTTTCTTTGCGGCCACTGACGGAACATTCTAAACATGCGATCTTATGAATGACCTAAAGTGTTGATGTTTGACATTCAACTCGTGCCAATGAAGCGTTATTAACGAATGACAGATATAACCTCGACTTCACTTCTACTTACTGCAGAGACCGGATGTAGTGAAGGGATCGATGAAACTCGTCGCTGAAAATAGCATAATCTTCGAATTTGTTAAGTTTACGCCAATAGTCAAGAAAAATTCATATCCACGAGTCTAACATATTGGGCGCTTAGATGGAGAGAGCTAGGAAGATCAGGGATAGGAATATGCCTTTCGACTCTTCGCAGCTATCAAATTTCGGATAATGTGCAAAGCACCAAAGATTTACGGAAATTCGGTTGTGTGAGGCTATTGTAGACCCAGTATACGTTATCACCTGGCTTGCTGCTAACCCACCTACTCTTGTAACGTTTTCTTTTTTTCATCGCCGTTTCAGACAATATTTAGAAGACCGATGTACAACTGGCATCCGGTATGTTTTGATGAGTGACCCCCCTCCCCCCCTCCCCTCCGACCTAAAAATAACGGTCTAATGGGATATATTGAAAACCTCAGAAGCTTCATTGGAGTCAGCGTTTAGTGAATGCACCCATTTAGACATGAATGGTTCGCAGGTAGAAGAATATATAAAAGAGTTAGGCATGTCGAATAAACTGCGCAGAGGAGAGCTGAGGAAAAGGATAGTGCTGTAAAGGTGATGCGATGATCAGCGCTGCAAGAAAAGGTTTCCCAGTTCACATCTAAAAGGCGGAACATGTAAAACATCAATAAGGCGACATCATGAGTTGCCCTCATCTGAGCTATTCGATATAGACCTCGCTAACCTATTTTGTTTCCATCTTCTCTATGGTTTCTTTCACTTACGTGTTGAAATATGCGAATTCGATACAAGCATATCAGCTGTTGTAAAATTTAACTCATTGAAAAATTAACCAATGCAGCGTAGTTCTGTGTTGTTTCCAAGCATGATGTGTGATCCATCTTTGCATTGGATAGGATTGAGCATTTGTTTTTCTTCGAAATATTTAGTCGCCTCCATTTCGATTCCACAAATCCGAGGCAATGGTGTTACAGCAAATCAAAAAGTGACAATTATAAACGTGCACTCTTATAAATCATATTCAACATCATCAGCTGTTCAAATACGGCTATGCTTTCACATCCACAATACGTATAATGTAGCTAATAAGAAATCCCTGTTTGAACATTTCGCAATCGATGATAATCGGTTGGGAGCAACTGTATTACTTATCTCATCAGTGTTCTCACAATTACCACTGCCACTAATGACTAGTGAACATCTACTCCCAGCAGTAGTAGCAATAGTTCTGTCTGCAAAATATTCTCTCTACTGTTTCATTAAAACTTACGCTTTAACTGATTAGTGCTAATGCCACAAAATATAATAAAGACTTATTAGCTGATACTAGTATTCTGTCAGCAACATTTGGTGCTAGCAATGATGCTGCCAGAACCATACTGGAGACACACGTAGGCGGTTGGGATCACCGAATTGGGATTTGGACTAAGAATATTGACGATCCACAGCAATGTGAGGTTTTAAATCAAAGGACGGGGCAAGGAATTCCTTGAACTTCCTGATTCAGGGTATCCAGATTCGGGAGTTGGTGCCAGAACTAGGGAGAAATTTGCATTGTTCAGGAGAAATCCAGGTTCAGAGGAAGTCCATGTTGAACTGCATCTTATCAAACCCGCTCAATATGGATTCCTTCCAAGATGTTCAACGATGTTACAGTTACTGACATACGTTAGTTCATGGATCAGTAACTGAATGAAAAAAATCAAAAGGACGCTCTTTGAACTAATCACTCGAATTGGAAAACCTTTGACGTGGTTCGTCATAATAAACTCAGTACAAAAAATGGGTGTGCATTTTTTGTAGTAAACAGCGTCCTATACAGCTTTCAGTGTAGAGTGGTGCGCTTGTGAAATAGCGTTCCAGAAAATGTTGTACAGGCTGGAAACTTGATTGCATTTATATAACCTAGAAGCGTTTCAATTTTACGCTCCAATACATGAATAGTTTGCTGGGAAATCATCAAAGAAATACCAAATTTCACAAAATTGGTACCTAAGTATTTTGTAATTAATTTTGAAGTGCACGTTTATGATGACCTTCTTTGGATTATGCGCACTTATTTTATTCCAATGCTTCACTGTTTCGTTGCAGTCTTTCTTCTTTGTTCTTCTGTGGATGAAAATTATCTTTTATTTCTTTTTTAAGAAACTAGGGGCTCCCTTGAGGAAGGAAACAAGAGGTCTAAGTACAGAAAACCCGTAACTTCGATGCTCAGGCAAAAGTATGTTTGCTTCAGTGGCTCTGACTAAGGGCCTAGGAGCCGAACATGTATTGGACTCCGGAGTCGCTCAAGATGTTAACTCCTTCACTCGTCGACCACCGCTCGGGACACTTGACATGTCTCAGTAGCTGGCTTAACACATAACACAGTTCAAGGTCTGACAGCATCCGTTTATGTTTTGTAGCTACATTACAAAACCGCTGCACTATTACATTCTAATTTGAAATTACAGTATCGACTTACTGTATGGAATGTTTCCTGCCCGGTCCAACTATATCACAGAGCATTGATATGATGACCGATCGACTTTTTCCTGGCATCAAGAAATTGGCCAACGGATCAGTTTCAAACGCTTGACCTTTGCTAAACACGATGCACTCAGCGATCATAGGACAGGACATGTATCTTCGAGGCCGACCTATTTTCAAGGAGAAGGAAACGCACCGAGTTTTTTTCGATGGTCTTAAGCTACAGATAATGCTTCCAACTGCAACGGCAGCGCGAAAATTATACAAGCTGGATCCCGCGATACGTTGTTGCTTCGAAGTGATCAAGTAGAAGAGGCTACAACTACCAAATGAGACTGTTGGGAAGCTGTTCGACTTGCAGCGCTTTCTGGACGGTAGCGGGATTTTTTAAAAACAAACTCAGTGAAACAATTCGAAGAAAAGCTACTAAATATAACCTTCAGAAAATTTCATGCACGGTTCAAACATAACCTGGAATTTTCAGCAAAAATTGCAACTATATTTGGAACCATATGGTACACTTCTCGGCTAAAGTGGTACAGATCCTTTCCCCCAAAATCTCCTTTCCTTCGTGACTATCAGGGGATTTTTTAATCCTAAGGATTTAACTCAAATCTTTACGGCATATCGACGTTCGGTGTCTTCGTTCCTGCGGAAACTATACACGGAATAAAAATACTCGTTACAATGCTAGTTCGTTGGCCGTTTCAAATTGAATACCGCCATAGACCAGCATGATAAGGCCGGTCTATCGTGTGTTATGCAATGAAACCATTGCATAAGGTATTCCACAGAGTGATGGCACTTGTCGCTTCACCCGGAAGTGCATGTGCTCCCAAGCACGCTGGAAGTTCATCTGATGCGTAAATGTGGAAGACTGTTTGATATCACAGTGAAACAGGTTAACACTCGATGAAAGATAACAAAATGATGCAGGGAGGTAAAGCTGAAAGACAATGTCGATCATAAACTTACTTGAACTTGTTGGCTTGCAATCGTTATGTCTGAAAGAATTTGTAACAATGAGATACGAGAGTCCTTGCAGCACTACTAGCAGAATAATTTGCTGCACGAATGTGGAAGTTATAGTGAATGCAATGCTGCAATATTGAATATTCCTAATACCTATCAAACAGCTTTTTCAGTGATAATTTTGGTTATAATACTGTGAACTCATCAGTAATGAAAAGTCATCCATTTCCCTAGTGGATGTTGAGGCAATCGTCAACACGGACTATCCTATCACAGTGCATAAGCCACAATCATTTCATTCCTCGACGTAGAACGGTTGGCCTTCATATCAGTTGCTCTTTAAGAAAAGCGAGGAAGATGGATTGGCTGAACAAGCAGCTTGAATGGGAAAAATGTGTACCCTCCGTAAAACAAACGGCTGACGGGATAAAATTTCACTTCGGATGGAAAAGTTCCAGATAAAAGCGTCACCGCATCATTTGCACGGAGAAAGGTATGACATTGTTGGTATAAACATGCAGGAAGAGCACTTGCTATTTTCGAGAGAAAAACATAAAAACGCCCTGTATATTTAGTAAGCAAGCGTCGTGCTCATGGGACAGATGTGCCTGAATGATGCACCGAGCGGTTACTGCTGCACAGCTTAGAACGTGTGTACCTGTGTTTACATATCACTGGATGAGCGAGGTGAAGAAAAGAATAGGAGGATTCGGGATTTCGTTCATCCTTTTAGCCTAACTGGGACTTTGAAGCTTTACTAGGCTGTTTTATATTATTTCTATGTTTTTATTTCTTTTTTTTTTTTTTTTTCCTTTGAATTTTTTCTTTTTTTGATCGGAAATGCCCTTTCAACGGGAAAAGAAAATACATCTCCTCTACATTTGCGCGGGATTATTAGCTGATCTTGTGCATATCACACATGCCATAAAATATTTTTTGTATAAAACTAACAGTTTAAAAATTTTCTATCCCATAGGATATGTTTAAAAGGGATTGTCAGCTCTAATGTTTCACCGACAGAGGGTATATAAGGGTATATTCGATGTTGCGGTGGTGCTGCTGATAGGCGCTATGCGCTTAAGAGTTTCAACAGTTTCATGGATCGTGGTAACGTAGAAGAAGAGGGAACGTGATGAGTTCTTTTCCTTCTTTCCTGCACTCCCTCTCCCCGATCTTTTTTGCAGCACTTCATTTTTTCCAGCAATCCTTTTTGTTTAACCTTCGTTTGGTTGTTTGAGTCGTCGTCTGCTGTTTCTACTAAACCAAGTTGTGTTGTGAAGCTGTACTGAAGGAGTTGAAGAAAACCTTTTTTTACACCGCAAAATGTTGGATAAAAAAATCCTGGATTTAAAAAAGGGGAGTTGGGAAGCGAGCAAAAAAATTCTTTTAGGCAATATAAAAAATCAGCTCACATATGACCCGAAAAGCGGCGATGAGCTCTGAGCTGTATATATTGGCCGGAGATTGTGGCATAAAGCGCAATCATCAAGCAGTTTTGTCACTAATCTCCGGGAATAATTTCCGACCAAAGACCCTTTTTTCCTTCGGATATTTATTCACAGCTATATGTTTGTGAGGTTTTCTCAATTCGTTCTTACTGCTATTGGTCGCATTTTTGGTGATGCAATTTGCATTCAGTGTTGAAGCGTTCTGCTAGTATTTTGTGTATATCTGTAATCATCGACTACAATCCAATGTGTGCTGATGCATATAGTACCTTTATTATTTCTGTTCGCGGGGAAGTTGGAGAGCTTCCTATGAAGAGGAAATGCTGGGAACTTCCTATGGACGGGAAATGCTAGGTAACTTCCTATGAACGGGACATATTCGTAGATGCTGCCGATCCCTCCCGAATGGAAGTTACTAATCAATATTGATTATGTGTGGCAAAGAAATGCCGCAGACTCATGCTATGATCGTGAAGAATACCATTGGCTTTATGTCCCCACTATCTGTCTCATCGTTCCGCTCTCTCTGCTCCTCTAAATTGGTTCACACTTTATTGAAAGTGACTCACTTGTTCGATTGCATAATTTACTCAGGTTTATCGTGCGGTAACGTGTCTTCCTGGGCATATGATTGCGCAATTTACACAGGTATGTCACCATGTTACATAGTGTTGATTTTAAGCAGAACGCTGCGTTGCATGCGAACACAGCCATTACTGGCGACCGCGTCTCTGCACTCTGCCGGCATACACTTGACGTTGCAGCACTTTGTGTGCTCATGTTATAGTCCTTGATCGACGGAATGTCAGCTTACCGTATTCTTCACACATTAGTCTAGGATTTGTAGCGTTCACGGCTGTATTTTATTGGAAGGGAGGAAGGGCCAAATGCTGACGTATATCGAAGCGGAGGTTGGATGTAGAGAACAATGGAAGCGAAGCATTTGAATTAAATTTTTAAAAAGGATGTTTTTCGGGGAGTCTGCATCTTTAATTTCTTAAACTTATCATGTCACTATGGCAGGTATATATTGGTTCAAGGCGTGAGCCTTATTTGAGAGAGAATTTGGCATTCTTAGTTTTCCTTTATAAACATATGCTCAAAGACAGGGGCTTGTAAACGGGAAGATACGGTACTTGGTTGTTTTATGGCGCTTTGTGCTGCTAACCTCATTTCCTCTCCAACTTTGGATGTACCAGAGTATCGTTGTTGGTACTGTGTTATTTCTACAACCCTAAATACGGCAACATTATTTGAGAGATGAGATAGAATAGGGGTGCAATGCAGCACCACTTTTGGAGGTCACTGTAGTTGGCCAAACCTAGGAAGTTTTTGGAAGACAGTGGCGTTATTTTCTGGTTATAACTAAAATGTTCTTTATTGATCTGTTATCTGCAATCGACCCTCAATTCCGTTCCTCATTCAGCGTTTAGTTACCTATTCGGGTGTTAGAATTAAGCAAGTAGATAAAGACATGACTTGTATTTCAGTCTCTGCCATGAAGAAGTGGACTGATTCAGACTCAGAAGGAGCCATGCCCAGTTCATTTTATACAGTAAGTGTTGGCAGATAAAAGCAGCAGTGAGGTTTCGTACTTGCAAACGTTAAGCGGGGCCACATACGGAGACAGCATGTTTTAGAGTCGTTGAGGTGGTATTACCTGATGTCGAGCAGCTCTCATCTCCTCCTATTCTTTACCCCTGTTTTGCGTTCTCCATCGTTTTTGACTTATTTATCTATTCTGTAATTTCATATCCAAGGTGCATAATAATTTCCGGCTGATACCTGCCTTTTAATATACTCTAGCCTTTGTAGAACAAGTGAATGAGAGCGTTCCATTACTATTTTGCGCACATCAGTGTTACTTTTTATGATATTCTTTCCGCTGTGCATTCTATTTCCCAAGGATATTCATTTGGGGATTTACAGTAGAAGGAAGATGAAATGGTTATGGATCACTCGGTCATCGCCTCATTCATTCCGGATTGCTGTATTCTAATAAATTGCCTGTAATCACTTTTAATTTTAGTGCCTGCAATCACCTGTATAAACTTCACATCGGTAGAAATTGTAGTGTAGTGTTTACGCGACACCCGAAGAATGAATTAAATTGTTGGGTGGTGTGAGTGAGGTTGACGCGCACTCTCTCACCTTGTGTCGTTATTCGCTCTATTGACATTGTTGCCTATATTTGTTCCTTCAGGCTTCTTGAACTCATCAACTCATGCCGTCGTCGGTTTTACGGATCTAACGCATCGGCAATAAAAACGCTAACATGAGTATCACTTTACGATTGTTATGACGCATGTCGTTGTAATATATTTTCCCATGGGTAAATAAATTTGCCCAAGATCCTCCTGCATGTTTCCTTGTTTTTATCGCCGTCAAGGTTGCTTCGTGTGTATTCCATCTGGGCTGTGATGCGCTAAGGTCATTTTGAGTAGAAGGAAGGTCATAACGATATTCGACATGATTGCACATATTGTCTTGTAAAGGCGTCGAAATGCATCAGAAATACTTCCGCGTATAGTACGTCTTTACTAATTTTTTCTTTCATTTTATTTATTGCGGAAATGAAATCTTAAAGGGCAGAAATATTGGATCATCGGATGGTTTGCATACTAGTGCAAATCCAAACCATTCAAGTTGCTCCCCATACTCCCCCCTTCCCCTCCTTTTTCTTTCCTTCACTTTTCCATATAAAGAGCTTGCATCCTTGATCGTCCTTCCCCTTTCCCTCAATGATTCAGGAAAGTGGTTTGTTTTCACGGGTCTGAAAAATTGTATGTCGTTGTATTTTGCCTAGATTTTGATCGGCGGAATAGTTAATAAGCAAGTAGCGCAATGCAGATGTGCTACAAAAGGTAAGCGAGTTGCGGAGGAGTAGTGAGTGAGGTGAATGAAAGCATGCGCAAATACGTTGTAGGAGGGCAAACATGTGTTTCCCTCAGCGGTTGTGCGTTGTCGACCTTGCATATGACGGCAGCCGTGTGGCACGATCTGTGTGGGTTGTGACAGCTGTCCTGAAAGGAAGATATTGATGGGGATGTGTACGAGTTAGCGAGAAAGTTTACAACTTGAGTTGATCTTATATAATAATAGCAATTTTTCAAAGTTTTTTCGTCAATATGGAAAGTTTATACTCGAACTCTATTTCGACTTGAGAAAATTCCCTGTCTCATTTGGCTTGAAGAATGATCCAGTGGTCATTTGAGCCTTTTATCCATCCTATCGTTGCAACAATGCAATCGAGTAAGTTAAACCTTGTTAGGTAATTAGTGACGAAACTGTGATTTGAAACAGATGTCCACCTGACAGCTGGGACATTGAACAAGCTTTAAGTAATGAGTGAATTATTCGAAAACAGTAATGCGAAATTTTTAAAAGGGCTTGCTTCAGACTGCTCGTACTGGAGCAGCGGAATGGCTGTAATTTTTGTGCATTGCTGTTTGCGGTATCGAAAAGTTATTGTGCTTGACATCTGCGCCAACGCCGTGCTCGAATTCAGGTGCACATATCCCATGGTGGAAACTTTTGTGATGCCAATGGTATTTAAGGAAATAAGCACTGCACACTCATGAAATCATATCCTTTTTAGTGGTTCCCACTCAGCTCTGCTCTGCTTTCGAAACATATGTTGCTTCTTCCCTTCCCTAAAGCAACCTTCATCTACCAGAAACTTCTTTACATCGCGTCGTATTCAACCCGTAATTTTGAGGAGACCTGTGCGGATTGCGCAGCTCACGAGTTCCGGAGCCAGTGATAGCCGGCCCTGGTCCACAAGACCCTTATTTCATCTGTGTTATTGAAGGGTTATCCATCTGTGTCACACGTATAGCGTTGTCCACACTTTACTTGTTCCGTCTCGTATCGTATCCTTTTTTCTTCGCTGCATTGTTTTTTAATCTTCGTTTTCTGTTGCAATTGGTGATAGAAGATGTAATATCGTTGGCGAAATCATGTGACATCGAAGAGGACGAGTGAGTGGAAAACAGCTCTCCCTGAGTTGACTTGGTCTCTATTTTTACTGAGTTGCAATTTTATTTCTCTCTTAAATTTTTTTTTCAAGTTCAGGCATTTTCTTAGAATTTTTTGAGGTCGAATTAAACCTTAACCATTGGTTAAGAGTGGTTAGAGATGTCACTTAACTCTTCCATTGTATTACCTTCTGGACTTTTGTTCATTGACTGAAATATTGAGGATCATATTGCGAAACATGTTCCAAAGAAGAATTGACTGATATGAGGTCAATGAGCGTTGTAGAATGCTGATGCCTTCTCAATAAAGAACACTGTGTAATGTGGAAGTGAAAAAATTGGAACAAGCGTTGATGTTCTTCTTCCACTTCTCACTAATGCTGGCACAACCTTTATATGTAAGTGGTCAATTATATGCGTTTTCGAAGAGAAAACCAGCAGCACTGCGTATAAGACGCAGTTCACATGCTCTTCATACGGCAGATGGCGAGCATAGAGACACTGGGCGCCGACGCGCTCGCAAATGCACGTTCTATAAAGTTGTTCACGACAGGTGACTTATTGCACAGTTGCAGATTCTTCCACATGCTTCAGCTGAAAGCATTGCATTGATCAAACGAATTCTTGTTTACCGGCCAAAACTCCGTCTCTGTAATGCACCTTTCCTTATGGATGCATTCTTTGATGAACTTTTCAAACCCGACAAAAAGCGCAAAAATGGTTCTTATATATCAAATTTGATCACCGTCGAGGACCTTACTGTCGTCAGGTTGGTGATGTGATCTCTTATAAAAGAGTTAATGCTACTCTATTAGCTGTTGAACAGGAGAATAATGTGAGCTACATAGAAACTGGCAAACGCACTCATATATATTGAAAGAATATATGTTGCACCTATTCATTCGCTTCATACTGATTATATGTTGCACCTATTCATTCGCTTCATACTGAAAGTAGCTTTAAGAGGCTACGTTTCATTTTAAAACCAAGTTCATATTAAGAAGGGAATTGCTGTTTAATAGCCTGAGCATTTATGGAGCAATCAAGAAGCGCTCGAGGCCTTTCACACTTTCTCTAATTATTTGGCCAATTACCCACAAGACCAGTGCGTATTGAGCATGAAGAAGAGTCACAATGACCTAAAAAATAGAGCGGTATGATGTTTGTGGATTTCCTCTATCGTTTTATAATCTTTTTTCATTATATCTCTCATCTTATACATGGTCCTTAAACTGTTATTTATTAGAATGTCGGAGACGAACTCCATGAGCTCAAAGGTGGCAAAGCCTATCAGAGAAGATCCTGAATTAGAAACTGCTAGGCTATGAATTCCCCCAAATATGGGAAAAGAATTCCCCGTGCAAACAAACGATTGTACCAATCCTCAAATAAAAAGTCACCTTGGAGCGCCGCATATGATTGCTGACATAGCAAGTTCCATTTAGAGATTGGCTGGCGCCGTTAACTCTCAATAAGTCGTTAAAAAAGTGATGAATCATTATGAAAGTGGGGAAGGAAGTTGTAGGTGTGGTGTGAATAATGGTAACTACATCTCCCATCTTTATAGTGCCAGCGGTTCCCAGATTGCAATAGGCCCTGCAAAAGAGATCGCAGAGGCGCATAAAAACCACATTTTCTCTATAAACTAGGATTTTTTCCACATTGAGCTATAAATAACATTCCAACGTGCAACTAAGTTGCTAGGACAAAGTCGAAGGCGGTGGGTAGGCGAGGGATGCAGAAAAGGAAGTGAATGAGAGCACCAGAGTGCAGTCTCAAATATCGCAAAAAAGTTCCGAAGCGCCATCAGTGAGTCAAGGATGCGAACCATCCCTGCAATATTCGAAGCAAAAGCCGCAGTGAAACTAATCGCGTTCTATTTCTTGATGTTGATTAATTGTTACATCAGCACATTTCCAACAAAGTGACGTATTGCAACAAAGTCTCCGACAGCGGCGACTTTCATTTCTCATCTCTCCGTGCAACTTCCGATTCGATTTCGCATTCACTTACGAAGTTTTCAACGTTCGCACATCCACGTAGAGCAATAAATGACCCAGATCTAGGGGAATTATCGTCTGCTTGCTAAGGAGGCGTCCACGATCACACACTCGCTCTGATGTTGGTTTGCACTGAAGACATTACGACATTTCTAAACACGCCAGGTTTGTTGCCGAAGAGTTGCGGAGTTTGGGCCATCATGGATCAGCTTAAAAGTTTCGCCATGTGAATTTAATACTGTCATAGAGCGGGGACCCACTCCTCCGTTCAGCATGGATTTCTGCTTAGGTCGCGCAAGACGAAAAGATATACGGGTGCATAACCGCGATGAGCCAATTCTGTAGAAAATATTGTGGGTTTTCAACGCAAGAATTGCTTTTTATGCAGAGGGGCAAATGGTATGTAAACCGCCTTCACCTAAGTGAAGTTCGCATCAGTTTTACTTCACTCGCCTCCTTTTGCCTGCATTGGCTTCATTCTTTCCTATCTGACCGGAGTTGTGGGGGAATTAAATTATCGCAGAAATCATACCGTTAGTTGGAGACATGGCTCACGTCAAACTCGAACACAAATTTACATCCGTTAAAATTTTTCGGTAGCACTTATCATATTGCCGATTGCATCATTATTTGCATTGCCGGTATTATCATCACCTCCCCTCAGTTTTCTTTCTGTCTTCCAGTTCCTTCGGGTCTCCATTTCTCTCATGATCCTGATTTTCCTGCATTGCTTAAATTGTTTTTCAATGTAGGAGATATTTGTTATTATTCTTTTGCACTAGTCACAGGTCACAAACTTCATCGGAAGACGTTTGAATAAATGAAGAATATTAGATTATGACAAGAAACTGTATTAGGAGACTACAAAAAGAATATTTTATGTCCACTCAGTTCCGAAGATGTTGCTTGTT
Organism: Baylisascaris schroederi; assembly: GCA_006503575.1. Taxonomy (NCBI): domain Eukaryota; kingdom Metazoa; phylum Nematoda; class Chromadorea; order Rhabditida; family Ascarididae; genus Baylisascaris; species Baylisascaris schroederi. The sequence goes on along the minus strand of QEWY01001922.1, from coordinate 46,824 downwards.
TGAGCACGAGCTTAGGCTAAGGTCAACCACACTAGCGATTATGGCCAGGATCGAGCCTGAGCCATTACTATGTAGAAGTGGTTTAAAACCGATGCAGGTCGAATAGCTGACTTTGGGTCAACAGTGATCTAAAACGCTATGAGCGTCAAGCTTAACTCATACCTGCACAGTCATAAGTCCGGCTGCGATTGGAATCGCCTCTCACTCCTCCCTTCATGTCGTAAGTTTTGGCTGCACCGCCCTGAAACTACTGTAAAAAAGAATTGTGGCAAAGACTTATATATTTTCAGAAAAAACTGGTGGACATTTCAGTAAAACATACCATCCCAAACTTTCTAAAGTGTGGGCAAAGCGCTTGAGCAATCAGCACTATTGCATGAAGGAATGATCGGAGTAGCGAACGAAGATTCTGTTCTGTAGATTGAGATGCTTAAGTGAAATGCAAAAAACTGAACCTCGGAAGGGCAATGGTCCCCCACTAACTCTATGTTAAAATTTCGCTCGGCGAAGAACCAAAAAGCGCCAATTTCAAGCATCAATAGGACTGCTCCATTTCCTCTCATTTGCGTACTTTCTGCCTTAACCATGTTTGCATAATTTATTCAGAATTTATCTTACTAATTCCCCTCTTTCTCTAAGCAAGGCAAATTTCGACTGAAGAGATAACCGAATATTGGAATGTTCTCGTGTTGGTTCAGAGCGCAATGCATGAGGGTTTTGGCCAGCATTGCAGATCCCCTTGGCTGGACCAGTGGAACTGGTAGGAAGATCTATTTCTCATCACAGACCGAGGTTGAGGTGTTTGAGCAATATCTCGCAGCACTCGTTAGAAAACATTCGTTTTTCCCGCAATTTCGCGTAGTTCAGAACTTGCAGTCTGCAGGAGAGGAACTGGCTCATTGAAAACGTACCGGCCAGGATGGCTTGAAAAATGGACCGGCTGCCAAACCCCTGTTTCATCCACTGGTTGATTCAATAAGGGAGGGTCATGAAGGGTGAATCAAATGTACACCAGAGGATTAGTGTACAACTGGTCCAAGCTCAAGCGAGTAGGAGAATAGGCCGAACTAGCCGAATTCTATGGGCTGTTCACCAATGGTGACATTCAAAGCCTCAGAACTGCGTTTCCTGGGGAAGTTGGGACAAGATTCCTTCAGGCAGAAGAATAATGCAAGTAGTACTGCCATTCGGGACTACGATGATGCGGATTATCTGAACGTGATTTGGAGGCGCTGGATTGCCCTAGAAGTTCTGCCAACTCAGAATGACATTTTTTCGGAGACTAAAGCCATTTTCGAATGTCTAATGATATTAGTCACTCGAAGGATACCATTAACATCTAAACAGCTCCCACTACTATTTTCGACTTCTCAGAGCAACACTGCCGTTTCGCTATGCCTTGAATATGTCAAAACGTTCGTCGACGTAGAGAAAACCGCGTATTTTATGACTGTTTCAATGTAGAATGACAAATTGGAACGAAACTGGGTTTGGACCATCGTAAGGATTGATTGTAAAGGTCATCACAGTTGTAATGTTTCGGACGTTGGAACTATCGCACACATAGGCTGTCTGACGCCATCAAAATAAATTTCTCACCCAAATTTGTTAAAACTCATAAAATTGTGTGAAGTCAGCATCCTCTCATTACCGTTCCCGTTTCTGTTGTTCCGTTTGGTGTTGTTAGATTGGCTCGATTGATCGCCTTTTAAACGACTTTTACTGCCCTCTTCCCACGGCAGATCGATGCACTAAAAGTTCTTCGCACTTTCACGTTTCGTGGGATTCCCAAAATATTATCGTACCAAAATTGTTGGCTTTGCACTGTACTCATACTTCTCTCTTAAAAGTGGTATTACGCTGTTGTTTATTGCCTTTTCAGAAATCAAGTGCATTGTTCGCATACTCTATTTGCGTGTCTAGATTTGGTGCAATAGTGTTCCAGATATTTTAACATTCACAATGTACTTCTCGTACTTTATCCTGTTCTTGATATACATGAACAAGACATCAGAGATTACTGATAGATAGAATGGAGAAAAAATGTCCGATGCGGTGGTCGCCAATTAAAACGAATAAATTGATAGAAACAAGCTCCAGAAAGAACCGTTCTTTTCTTCATCAAAAACACAATGAATGCAGTCGTCAACTGGGTGGGACCGCCAAGGCAGAACATAGAAGCCTATTTCATTCCCTTCAAGGCCGCGTTGACTTTCTCCCGTCTCTTCTAAGAAAGGGGACCAACGGCTCAACTTGAAACTGGGGAAGCACAACAACGCTACTCTGGACCTTCTCTGAATCAAGGGCATTGGGGCAACGTTCAAAGTGCGATGTGGTCGTATTTTTTTATAAAAATTACTGCTATACCGTATGCACATCGTCCTCCGAAACTTGGCTTTACTCTGCGTGTACTCTACTTGTGAATTCAAATTTAGTGCGGCACTGTTCTGCATTTAGTATAAATACAAGCGCAGTGCGAAAAGTGAAGTGCGGTTTGGTGCAGTGAGATCATTGTGTGAGAGTACTCGCATCCGTTGTCTTTGATCTGCATAATTCAGAGATTTCATTAAACAACCTAGAAGAAAGGCCATTTTGGCAAAATAATGCGAACGGATGGTCGCCTCCTAAATGAAAGCATAGAAGATTTTTCAGACGATAGTAAGTTCCTACTGGTGGAATGGAATCTACACATTTGAAAAATTTCGAATACAAAATATATGGCAAATATCGAGAAATGCTTAGCAACATTTTCTGAATAAAGTCGAACATAACAATATCTTCGTTTCTTGTATAAGTACCTTATAGCCTTAAATGGAAATCTGTGAGCTACCGCATACGTCCCGAAGGAAGTCATTTATGCTTAAGGGAGTGAGAGGACGTTGCTGTACATAACTTAAAGAGAATTTGATGTGAAATAAAGGCTTCATGGAAGATGCACTGCAGAAATATCTTCGGAACGGTGAACTAAGAGTAAATTTCTAGTTCAATATTTCTTAACTGTAATAGAGAAAGGCAGCATTTGTGATTTTTGTGATTTCCAAATGACGCTGTGAGTACTCGAATCCTAGTCTAGCGAACGATGGCCCAATGAGTGGTCGTGATGCCTTTAACAGCTAAGAACTGGGCAAAAGAGTAATAGCATTTAACATTGCTACTCGATCGAAGTGAAATACTGCTAACTCTGCTCACCAAAAACGCAAATTGTGCAACTTTTGTTATGTTTAATCGTATTTATCCAAGCGAGACATTTCGAGGAAAAAGCCAAGTTGACCACTACCTCTTTTTTTATCTCCTTAAAACATGACTTGATTTCCCTCCGACTGTATTCATCAGTACATTTTTAGTGGACTTCAGCATTTCCGATGATCAGTTTACAATATTTTTGATTACAGGTAGTGTATAATGATTTCTTTTGAGGAAAATATGACTCAGAAGCTGAAAGCCTAAGTTTAATAGCACATCGAATAAAGAAAACCAAGAACTATGCGCATATGAAGAACTTGAAATCGTTTTAACTGCTGTGCATTACTCTATAACATAAATTTTCATTCACAGCACGAAGGCGAGCGCACGAATGTGTTGAATGCGGCACAGTACAGTCCAACATAAGTAAACAGCCATGCTCTTGCCGTAAGGCGCAGCCAAAACTTTTCACTGGTGGAGAAATCGTTCAATAACTGAATCCGCTCTTCATTTTTCTACCTGCAGCCGAAACTGTCACTAATTAGCGTCAGCAATAAATGTGAGCATAGCTGTAGCACATGCTCATGCGAATGTCATGCATCGAAAGAATGTGGTGCATACCAATGAGATGTTAAGGCGAGTTTTTGAAAGTAATAAAAATATAAAGGCAATAGTTTTATTTATAGATCACTGAGATTGCCGGATTGGAGAATCTCACAAATCTCGAGACGCTCGACCTTTCGTTCAATCGCATAGAAAAGATTGATGGCCTGGGCACACTTCGAAACCTAAACACACTTTATTTGGCTCACAACAAAATCGGCAAAATAGAAAACCTTGATCGTGTGAGTTATGTAGAGAACGCCTTGCCCTTGCGATGAATTTCCACATTCTTTGAAGCTAATCGAGGTGTTGTGAAACGAATGTTTTCAACTGTTCGCTAAAGTTGGCCTCTCTCAACAATCTGCAATATTTTGTTGTTACGAAATTAAACGATAATGTCTATTCATTTAGCCGCATCGGAGATCGGATTTGCAAACTCTTTTTCTCGTGATAGATTTGCGTGAAACTTCTAAACTGTTGCCTTCCCGGGTTCATACTTATATCTGATACTCACTTATAGAGTACCTTGAGTTGGATTGGACCTGATAAATTGGGACCAAAATTCGGCACATATAAGAAGCACTGATTAACTCGTTCTTGTTAAAAATTACATAACATTTACAAGCACAATGAATAAACGTGCTTTGCAGTTAAATAGACTCGAGTTGCTTAAACTTGGTGACAACCGCATCAGATGCATCGAAAAGATCGACAAGCTAACACGACTGAAGAAACCTTTTCTTGGCGCTAACCAAATTCCAGTGATCGAAAACCTCGACCAGCTCACTAAGTTGACGGTGCTTAGTCTGCCAGGGAATGCGATCACGAAGATTGAAGGTAATTATATCGTTCTGCGGCTGATATCTGCACTTGATCTACGCTCTTCTTTCTGGCTTTATCTTTCCCTGCAGAGCTCTTCTAGTGCGAGGCAGTACTGATGTTAGCACTGATCGGTGACGATCGACTCTTCGAAGCGCCGTCGACAGTCATCCATGCAGCTTTCGCTGGTGATCACTTGCAGTCAGCCAACTGTTCGATTTATATAAGTTGTTAAGCCACGAAGAAATTCGTATATTATCCAATGATTTGCAATTCTGAACATTTTTCAGTAGAGTTTTCTGAAGAGGTGAACCTTCGAGATATCTTTATCGCATAGTCCCATCTAAGATTTTCTTGTTTAAAAGAATAAATATGCAATTTAAAAGTACAGGAATTGAGCGATTCGTGGTCATCCAAAAACATTCTTTGGAGAGACCGCAAGATATTGGCCATGTTGTTCTCGTCATTACAGTAGTACTGATAAATTAACATTCAAGGCTGATGAAAATCATTATTCGATTCACTGTTCGACGACCATTCACAGCGTGCCCACGATCGTCGTGAAGGCACAATAATGTGTGTTCGGAAGTTCAATGAGTTTAAGAACGTCTTTGAAGAACAGAAACTTTTCAATGTACCTTCTCATGCCAACTACACGCGACTGAAGATTTTTCCAACTAGGCGTTCCGATCACCATGCAGCCACGTGGTGTTTTAGGGGAAAATGCGAGAACGGTTTATGGAAGATCGATCTATGTGAAAGATCAACGATACTCTATTTGAAGTTGATGGAGCAGCGTGAACGATGCTGTAGAAACTTTCATATATTGTATACCATACCGAACAAATTTCGCGATTCTGATTTGTTGTTCCCGAATCGAAACACGTGCATATGTAGGCCGCATATACGCACAGACACGACTCTGCCATAAAGCACTTCGCAAGTGCAAATTTCCGGAAGCGCCCTAGAAAACAAAGTGCAAAGTGAACAGCTGCAGCTAATTTGGCTATCGACATTCAGCAGTAGAAGCGAGTCGTCTGAAAGCAGGAGAAGAATGCCTAACACTTTCGGGGATTACCTTCCGCAGATCGGCAGAAGTTAGGCAGAATATGTTGGCGAGACAACTGATTTCAGTGTTAATAACAAGAACCGCCTCTGCTGAGCATTCTGCTTCCTCCAAGGTAGCCGGCAACATTGTTGGTGATTGCTCTTAAAAAACTTGATTTTTTAAACCAGCTGAGAGAGAAATTGGTTAGCCGGTCTTCTTGAATCCATCATGACTTTCTAACAAGAAAACTGGGCTTTTTAAACTTTTCATATTCGTTATCAAAAAAAGAACTAGTGGGTGTTAGTTTCCTGCTCGTTTTATAGTGTCTCATTTCACCATTACTTCTCAGCATGTGTGTTGTGGTAGATTGCTGCTATTATACGAGTAGTTCTTTCTCTTCTTCACTTCATGTGATCTTGCCTATTATCAGTTCGACATTAGCCTAGAGAATCCGAGTGTCTCATCTGTTAGATACCACTCCTTTAGCCTCATAAGCAATTAGTCTTCGCGGACAGAAACTATCGCAAGTAGAACCGGGAACCCTCCCAAGATATGTTGCTTTTTTATTTTGCAAATGTTCTGCATGGCGATCTCATCTGTGTTAAAATCTACAGTTCCGCAATGTTTACGCGCATTTATTTCTGACATTCGTTCACCTGTTAAGTTATCTGCAGAATGAAGTTCTCGTCAAAACAAGTTTCTTAGTCCCTTCTTGTTTCTTTTTTCGATAGGAGGTCGTACTTTCACACCTCTTTATTTGAAATCTTTCAGGATGCATCAAGGATGAATCCAATTTTCCGAACATTTCAGCCTTCGCCAAGAAAAAATGGACCTCCTAAACCCATTAAAGCATTGAATATCTTTTAGTACTCAAGTTGTTCCCCTCAGCGACATTTTATATAACGTTACACTTATTTAATCAAACGATTATTTAAATATCAGCTATCTTCATGGCAATAACAAGTGGTTAGGAATTAAGCATAATTCCTTTGCGCATCTTCAATCAAAAGTTAGCCAATGAAAAGGTGAAGGGAAAGAAGGAGTGGGGGGAGGGGGGGGGGGAGGAGAAAGGGAAGGAGGAAGAATTCCGTCTGCTACAACTCCATGTTGTTTCGATATCCGAAAAATCCCTAAATTCCGGACCAGGAAAATCAACAACCCAAGAGAAAGCTTGACGACCTGCAATTCGGGATCCCTCCGAGGGATTTCGCGGTTAAGCTATTAACGCGACAACGGACAGGCTCTCCATCAACCAGCCGATATGGCTGCCAGAAAACAGCTCCATACTTCCATATATAGTATTCTGAGTGGGAGCGGAGGAATTCCCTCTCCTCGTCTTAGTTCTCTCGCGCCACGTCTCCCTTAAAAGCTGACGCCCGTTAAGTTTTTTCAGCATCTGTCAGCCTCTCTGCACCCCCCGTAAAACTTTTCGATGCTTTGCTATGATATTTTGAAAGATTTTAAGTTTTACTCAAGACTGGCAGCACAACGCATCCCGCATCCGGCAAATACTTGTAGGCATAATCGGCCCATAATTGACAAGTTCTTGAAGTTCGCCCCTCGCGTATCATGATGAAACCACCGCGTCGTTTTCTATACCTCAGGCAACGTTTTCGTCCATAAAGTCCATAATTCGACGCTTTTAATTCGAATGTGTTGATGAATGAGTTGCCCGAGGTGTACGATTGACCGATAGCGTCCGTATATCTCGTCTTAAGTCGTGGTCAACCGCACGCAGTTTTGACGATAAGTGAAAAGGCAGCAGCCGCGCACATGAGACAGTTGATGAATAAAGTACTGGAAATTTGCCACGCCGATTGGTGCTTTGTGACAAGATACGTCGGCTAACATGTACTTTCCTATCATCAGTACGGCGGCTTCGAGCACTTTTCCAGAGGGGCTCGAATTTCATCCCGGACATGAACAGATATATGGGCGCGTTGTTAATTGCCTGTTGGGTCTTCGTTGTAGGATGAAAGATGGCATCACAGATGCGTTGAACTAAACTTTGAGTTGTTGCTCATTCGCAGTGTTGGATATGTGGTGATGTTTCATAACATGCAAAGTGATGATTTCGTATACTGAAAGTGTGATTGCAAAATGCATGCACTTGGCAAAAAGTGCAATGTGCAATGGCCACGTCATGATGACGCGCAGCGATGTAGTGGATATCACGTGAATGCATAGCAGGACTATCTGTCACGTGACGACCACTATATAAGCTGTGCCTCTTCCATTGTTTTTGTGTTCTGTGCGTCTCACTACTTCGGTTCTTCGTCTAATAAAGTCACTCTTCACTCACCGTCTTCGTCCACATTATCACACTGCCACTCAGCGACGCAACAATCTCCGGCCAACATACAACAATCGTGACTAAATACTCAACAGTGTTGTGCATGAGTGGATTTTAAATCGAATGTTGGGAGAGACGAAAAGAAAAATATTGTTCGAACTGTTGAAATGTCGCAATCTAATTAGGCAATAACGACATTGAAACATTTTCTGAAAAGAAAAAAAACCGAAAAGAGCGATGAAGGCAGAGTTGCGCCAGACTGCAGGGGAGGTGAGGAGGTGCTCCGTAAAGTGTTGGAATGGGTGATGTTTGCTAGAATCGATAATGCTATTCTAGGTTATTTGACAATTCTCCTACAATTGCTAAATGCTATCACGGTTCACAACATTTGTTGACTCCTATAATTTGTTAAATTACTCTCGGATATCCGTTCGTAAGACGAAATTGAATGGAATAAGGTCTGCGTTACAGCCTTTCCTTTTTCAATAATCTGTTCTCAAGCCAGTTATTTCTGTATTTTTAGAAGGAGGAAGAATGGGGTTTATCCAGAAATTCAGTCCCAATTGTTGCATGCCGCAAATGGCTTCTCGGATGGTCTACGCCTTCATACTGTAAGCAAGTGATTCTCCTATGCAAATTTCTACGACGTAAAAGTGGCTCTTTAATATAGCTTGGTAATAGCCTGTAAGCAGTCGCGAAATGCCCTCTGAACCCCGTGTGTAAACAATAAATGTTGCATGTAATTAAGAGCTCGGTTGTGGTAGCATCACAAGCAAAACCCAAAATGCTGTATGAATTAATTAAATCTAATTACTTTACTGCTTTCGTCGTAAACTTCGAGAGAAATGCACCTGAGAGTTAAGCCTGCTTCCCTTTTCCCAGCACGCGATAATTAGCAGAAGAAGGTCGCCAATTCTGCATCTTGAGCTGCCTTTTCCACCAATGGACGAACGATGAGGTGGTTGCGATTGTTTGCATATTGAGGGATGAAAGATTCTTAAAACACCAATAGCAGTGAGCTGTTTCGAGAGTGGAAATGTCATCCATTCATCGCTGAGTAAAAATGTTTCAGTGCGATCAGTTGAATTCTATACCTTGCTTCCATTAACAGCGGCCTTTTTCCTTTCCTTTTCCGTTGTATAAGCTAGTTCACCAGACGAACCTTTGGATAGCATGAAGTGGCTTTTCTGGGAGTCGGTAAAAATGAAAAATATGCAGTTATTGTCACTGGCAGATGAAGGGACCTCAAGACACCACACTCAGTGACCTCTTTGTGGAGTAGCACCGCCTCATGCTTCAATGTTTAATGACACACTTCCATACCATCGATTGAATTTATTGAGTTCTTGAGATGCCAGGGTGTGAGTTCTGAATATTTGCTCTAAAATTTGAAAAGTATGGATCGGATGGCGTCTCTGTTTTATAATGCTGAGTACAGGAAGGAGCTCACAGGTGGTATAGAATGGTTGCCACATAAAATATCGCTGTTTAGGAAGGACATGATAATCAGAAAGGGATGTTCAACGAGAAATGTCCTCATGCAAAATTATTGTAAAAATGTCAATTAGAAAGCAATGCCTATTTATATAAAGCGGAAAACGATTGTCGGAAGATCCGCGTGAGTTTTTATTTGCAAGGATAGGTGAAGCAATTTTTTTGTATGAGGAAAATTTTCTGAGTAAGTGCGCTCCCTATGGTAGGGGGCTGAAGTCTTGACTGTTCATGAAGGCAAGCTCTCTGTTGCTCGTGATTGCGGTATGTCGCGGACAAATTGCTTCGCTGTGATATTGTTCACAATGAATGCATGTTCGTTGATACGTATAGTGCTGGACAGAGTGTGTTGCCGCGAGGCACTTGCGGCATAAATTTAAGGCACGGATACATTGCAGCCTTTGGCTCACTGTTCGATAAATAGTGCATCCCTCATCGAAGTGGGGGCCTTGGCAGAAAGCGCCGAGATGCAGTTCGCAACTCCTGATTCCCCCATGTCCTTGTAAAACGGAAAGGGGTTTCCGTCGGGTTGGTGGATTTATCGCGGTAGCCTTAGATTTTATTTTCATCAGCCGCATTCTCAATGATGTATTCGATTTCCTCTCTAGTACTGACTGTCCTATTTGAGGACTTCGAGCAATTCGTCAGTCTGCCAAATTTCATTAGCCATTTTTTCTGCTCGACTTCATGAGAATGCATGAGATACTTTTTTCTTGGATAATGAGAACGATCTTTATTCGATTGTTTCTTCCACAATCTTCAAAACCATTTTTCAAGCTCTCAAACATATTCCTCAAATGCCTTCGCGCTTAGTGCATGGGGAACCTTTCGAGTTAGTTTTATGACATATAGTTTTTCAAAGCGACGCTTGATTATGTCCATAGTTTGCAAATAATTGGCAGAAGTGATTGAAAGGCTCTCAGTGGCTGCATCAGCACGTTACTTCAAGCATCCAAGCATGCAGTGGTACTTTTGCACGAGATGCGTGCCTTGCCTGTGGACCGTATCACGAAAGAAATACCAAAAGTCATTGAAAGGTGTTGGGTCACCCGTGCACACTGGCAATCGTTCAGTAGGTACAGCAATCCCGGACCCTTCTGGCAGGGTTGCCATATTTCATCCACAAGCGTGCAGCTGGCATCATATTGAAACGCGATCCACGCTGCTCAATGTCGTTTAGGGCTGCTTATCCCTCCTGGCTGTCGTATTGTCCTCTACCATTCAGCTCTCTCCTGGTTTTGGACGCTGCGATTAACTTCTTCAAGATTCTGTCGAAGTTATTCCAGTTATTTTGACCTTGAAAACATCCTCCCAGGAATTCCTCATTCCTGCGCCTTCTCTTCACATAATTGGTCCACTAAGTTGTGCATGTGGGAGAAGACTCTTGAAATAAGTGCTCCTGTTCGTCTTTTTTCTTACTGCTTAGGTCGGCTATTCAAGAAATTTGAGTGATATGGTGCTTCAGTGTCGTTTTGAGTTCTCGAAACGCTTCAGCTTTGCCTATCGCCACACCCTTATACTGTGGCACGTCCGCCAAATATTGAACAAGTGTAGCCCGTGTTGGTGCCAGAAATCGACGAATTGGTCCCGACACTGCTGAATGAGGCAGGTGAATACCTCACCTCGGGCAGCAGTTGTGGTGAGGGTAACATTAGCCACAAGCGCAGGCGCATTCCGTCTCTTTTTGGCTAAGTGCGCCGACCCCGCAGTTGTGGTGATGGGAGTAAGCTACGTTGGGGCAGACATGATGAAAACTGGTCACTGGAATCGTACTGTTTCATTTACTTGATAAGAATACATCAGAATAGAGGCGCCATGAGTTAGTTTAAGTGATTGTTCGCGATTGCGACTATTCACGACCGCGACACTCAGAGCAGACGGGATCGTAAACGTTATTAAAACTTTCGGCTGCGAATTTTTTTGCTCTGAAAAAGTTCTGCGTTTCTTATGCACCCTTGGAGACCGATGTGACATATTGTGACAGATGCGAACGCGACCAGTGCGAAAGAACGTGTCTTGTTTGGAGTTGCATTAACCGAAATTTCAAGTCTCCTTTATGATCACCACCGTTCACAGTACCGTTGAAGGAACTCCTCTTTCCCCTCCCCTCATCCTCCTACCAAAGATATTATCATGGCTACAATGTGCGGCTCCCTACGGCCACTTTTGCTGAAATTGTTCCGTTGCTAGAGCTGCCCGACTTGCCGACTGCTGATCTAGCATCACACAAACGGCCAGCAGAACATCTGGAACGCCGCGAACTGCAAAGTGACCGTAGAGATATAACTGGTGTGCAGACAAAGGCGCCAACAGTATTTGTGCATGCAGACGTGCCGCAAGAACTTAATTTCATTTCACATAGCATATCCTCCGTTAAAGTATTCAACTGTATTCGACCTTCGTCAAAGTATTCAACACCGGTCGGGTCATAATCAAGTTGACAGTGGTGCCACAACGGCTATCACTGCTAGGGCTTTTGCATTCCTTCCAACTGACCAGTTAATTCCATTTATTTTCGGTAAAATGTTATATCCCAAACCTAATTTGCATACAAATCGCTCACTTGATAAACCACTTCCACGACTCAGCAGTAATAACCGAGATAAGCAAAATAATGCCCTACTATTTTACTGAATCAGATCATACCAGCAGGCGCTTTCTGAAAGATTTGTCCTTTTTTGGTGACCTGATTAACATAAGGCAAGGAATAGACCAGTGTAATAAGCGTGCAAATGTTTTCTCGCACTTTCAACTGTATATGATTCATAGGTCGGTAAACTGATGTGAAATATAATATGGCTGGTGCCGATAGTGGGTTGGATCCATAAAAACAGGTTCGCAAAATACGTTCATAAAATACCTGAAGCTCTTAGTTCGTTCGCCTTTTGTCCTATCGTCGCGTACAATTCTGTATGTAACGCAAATGAGACCTCTAATTCGTCGTGTTTGAAGCAACGTTTGCGCTGGTGTGTTATACATCTTATCGCAATTATTACACTAACTACCTACAAAATACAATTATGTACGGCCCGCAGTTCCACATCGTATCGCTGAATGTGACCTCGGTTTTCGTCACTGCTCCCACAACAGCAAAACACAAATTCTACACATTCGATCGTTGGGTTACTGCATTGCTTCATGTTAACTACTGATGTCCCTTATTGAAGAGGGAAGCGAACGTGCAAAACATCAGATACTTTTAAATGTTGCAACAAAAAAAAAAAACGGGAACAACAATAGGATAGTAGGGCAGCAACAGTAATGTAGCGTTGAGAAAGGTAAAGTTGCCGGATATCAGTGGCAAAAATGAAAAGAGGAAGATAAACAAGGGAAGGTATTGTTCTAAAAAACTTTATTCTCAAGTTTCCGTCATGCAGTCGAAGCATCAGAGTGAAACAAAAGGTTTCTCAGCTTATGAGCCCCCGAGCTGATAGACTTCACGGTTTTCGGAAAAAGAACGTTTTCCCAAAAGAGGAAAGTGACGAGCTGAGGATACTCTAAATATTTTACCATATTGCGCTCTCAAACGAACTAATATAAAGTAATGGATGAATTAAGCTTGTGAGTGTTGAGGTCTATAGAAGAAGCGATCTCGAATTGTTGCTGTGAAGAAAAGTGCATTGCGAAGAAGCGAGACGAAAAATGCGATGAAATCAAGCAGAAGACTGTTCGATGAAAGTTGCAGCTTCGAGAAATTCGTCACGTCTCTCTGCTTCCGTCGATCGGCGACATAGGCCAACATCTCAAGACCTTCCAACTGCAATGCAGATCGACATAAGGTAAGAGACCATAGTTGTTTGGCGTCTTGTGCCATTCAAATCTCAGATAAGTCTCACGAAAAGCACTACCACGTAGAAAAGTACCATCGTCCTTTTGATAAGAGTTGAGAAAGAACGCGACACTACCTCTACAGCTACAAAAAAGAACCATCTGCACCATTAGGTGGCATCTGAGCTTCGCCCCCCTTTTGTTTGTTTGTGGAGTTGATGGGCCCAACGGGAAGACGGGACGAGAATGATTTGTTATTTTCTTTTGTTCTTCGATGATGTCGCATAGCAACGAAAGCAATTGCAGTGCTGAAGATAAGTTAGCAGGGGTAGAATGCAACAATATTTATGTTTCAAGCGTTTTCTTCAAAGATGTCAGACTATCCTTGCTAGCAAAGTCGACGGTATCGGTTGTTCCATGTTCCCATTTTTCACCAGTACTATGATGTGAAGGTCACCTGACAGCTGAATTCATTCACAAATCATACATTTCCATAAAAAAACAAACTCTTTCACTTAGTTGGTTGATTTTTCGACTGCTCTTGGTTTGAAGCCTTTTCATAGCTCCTCCGTAAGTGTGTAGCGCACGCTCTCTCTCGCGTCGTATGTTTTCTGTTATATCCTTCTCGAGCCTTTCTAGTTCTTTCTTGACCTCTCGTTCATATCTTTCCAGATCTTTTGCAGCCGCCAACCTAAACATGTTGACGCTTACTGTAGCTGAAGAATGTATGGGGAACTAAGGCGAGGAAGGATGAGAGAGGGAGGTCGGGATGGGAGGATAGCTCTAGTGAAGTCTCAAACTCATCTTTAGAACAATCTTTTTGTCGGTCGGTCACGGTTTCTCAGCCGTAGCCTAATATTTCGACAGGTTAATATTTCGTTGCTTGTGGTCTTATATCCCTATATTTTTGACTCGCAATATAGCGACTGGGGTTTTTCCATTCAGCTACGATAAGCATTTTATAATCGTGAAAGGGATTTTCGAGCCGCAGAGATTGTCAGGCGAAGTCTATAAATTTCGACTAACCGTCTTTTAATGAGTCTTTCAGCTTGCTTCACGACTATGCTTTGCTCATGCAATCCGAATTGATCTGGTGACTGAATGAAAGCATCTTCATCGTCATCCTCCTCGTTTTGTGATCGTGGTGGGCCTTCACTGTAATTGCACTTCTACTTCGCCTTATTTCCTTATTTCATTTCGACAGGAATTACATTGGAAGTAAGCATGAACACCCTTTCTTCTCTCCTGTTGTTAAGGGTTAAACCCTCGTTGTTCGGCTCCACCACATCGAGCAGCTCAAAGTGAAATTAACGCGCACAGTTTGCAATGAAAGTACAATTTCTGATTATATATAATAGGAGAATGTTTTTGAAAAATCTGAGTCGTACTCCCGTTGCATTTTCACCGATCGCCCTTTTGCATCCGGCTAAACGATCATACGATTTGCGCCCTTCCCCGCATTGCTCACATTGCATCCGCGAAATTGCCTCACATATCATTGGGGAGGGGAGAGGGCCTCACTGGTTAGACAGTATATATGCGGCTTATTAATGTTGTTAAGTTGTACTTCAAGGGGAGTGGTTTCTCGATATCCGTGACTCGAGGCGTTGATTCTGAATTCTCGGAAGGTGTCGACACATCGGCCAATGTTCCCTTTGGTGTGGGAGAATTTTCCTTGTTGGCGATTTCGCGTTGTAGTGCATCATATTCCTGCTGAAAACGAAGTAATTATGTGTCTCCCTGACTGTGTTATGGTATCGTCAACAGCGAATGGACGTGCTGGTTCTTTGTCAGTGATCATATGAGTGCTGTTTATTGTGAGCAGGAAAAAAATCAGATAACTCAAGACTGTGGATTTGTGCATGTGAGGGATCACGATTCATTGTGAATTGAGAAACAACCTTGAGACGTCTTTTTGTCCTCTTTGCATTTCTGTCTTTCGATTTGATTGAATTGATTTTCCTTTGCAACTCTCTTGCCCTGCAAAATGGAGGCTTTATAGCCCTTGCATGACGGTTTACTCGTCACGATCATAGAGCAGAAGCGCTTAGTGCAAAAGAAGATCTTGATATTTGTGTCTTAGAATTCTGAGAAGGTAAAGGGAAAGCCCAGAATTATATGAACCTCCATTTTGTTTCGTTCGTCAGAACCGTTCACAATGTTCACGTCAGCGAGAACTGACTGTCGGGAATCCGAGGAATGAGAGTGAGGAGAAGGAGGTATGGAGGTGAAAAGGAAGATGGATAGGTCGTTTGTTCCTTCTCTTCTGACCGTACCCATAACAACTCAGCGTCGGGACTGCGGGTATATCTTGGTTCAAATATAACTGAAAACAGAGGAGAAGTTGGAGGGATATGAACCGATTTCCTATTTCCAGGTAGAATACGAAGCTGGTGAGACATAAAACTGTTTATGATGTTCCAAAACAGTTCTCTTTAAAGAAGCGCTGGTTAGTATTGTGCGTGAGATTGGGTGAGAATGAGAAGAATAAATTTACTTTTGAATCCTTCCATCATGTTCCCTCTGCAGCTCACGGATTTCGCGGTGAATTCTCTGTGAATCCTCCTGAACATTATGTTTTTAATTAGGTTCAGAACAACGAAACGTCATTGCCCGTTTGTCTTCTTCCTTTAATTTTTCGTAAGGATATGTTCTGTTCCAGATGACGACTTTTGGTCTCTGTGCGACGTATTAACTCAGGCAGGCTATGTCGGAGCATTCTTTGAAGTCTTATTCTGAAAATCCAGTAGCTGCAGCATAGCGCAGTCGTAATTACATTCATCCAGGGCGTTCCTTCACATTGTTTCACTTCCCATACTTCTAAGCATGCGCACTTCACTTCTGCATCACATTATCCTATGTCATTAGAAGTCTACTGTGCTCTTTTCATGTTCTAGTACTCAATCCTCGTATTACTTATTGATGGCAAATATCCCACCTTTAATTGTGTGTACCTTCGCAGATGCTGGGGGTTACGAGTGGACAACTTCGCTGTCGCCTCGTGTATTCGTTGTAGTTCGGCCTTCTTCTCATTAATTCGCCGCATGCCATACGCGTTGGCCAACAACAAACTACACAATGAGCGAATCGACGTCGAAAGTAATTAGAGGTATTTATTGGCCCGAAACATATTACGATATATTAGAATATGCTCGATGAAATTGGATGTGGCATGGAAATTTCCTAAAAGAAGTTATTTGTTTTCGGTAATTTTCCAGCTGCTGCCACTATTTTTCCTGGATAGTTTATAGACGTTTCCATAGAGTTGCTCGGAACTTATCATGGTACTGCGAAGGCAATAATTTATAGAAGTTATGGAGCAGCTAAACGAGGTGATCCGGCCTTTCTGTTATAGGAATAAGAGAAATGATTAGAACGTTTTGCTGATGATAAACGCCGTATGAATGTTCACGGCATGCTGTTAGCATGATGCTACGGGCATAATGCTACGATTGTCGAAAATATCTATGAATGCTGAGGTGGTATGTTGTTGCTTATCTAGAATGAGTTCTCTAATCACATGGTCAAGCTGCTCGGGAAGTCACATTGCATGCTTATGGTCGCAGTTTCGCTCATAGGTGAAAGGGTACTGTTTGATGTTTTCGTGTAGGAATTAAGGCAGGTTGCTGCTTGTTGTAGCGTACCTTTTATTTACAGCGTTTGTGCATTCGTTCTCAATGTAGACGTCCTTCAAAGCAGTTATACTTATGTGCAGAATATGAAGTTAGCTATCACATTTGCGAAATGACCATCGTGATTAGGATGGTGATTATTGTTTCACCACCGATTGTTTACTAGCAGAGTATGCATTTGATAGACCAACAAAGGAAATCAATCGATAACTAAATAACGGATACCGTACAAAGATGAAGTAATTAAGGATATATGGATTTATTTTTCTATATGTTTGTCCACATAAGTTCGAAATTCAGGTTCATCAGTGCTCCATTAAAACTATAACTTTGAGTTTATTGATGGGGCCCTTCCAGCACAACCTTGAGCATATTCCCTAAATTTTTTATTCACGTACATCGCTGAGTGACTCTCTTCGGTATGAATTACAGTGAAGAGATGGTCTGTTATGTTCCACGTTTATGACGTTGCACACTCCAGCATATCATTGCTTTTATTTTTGTCTTCAATTATGGTTCTCGAATTCAGCAATAAGGTTAGTTTCATTCGATTTCTTTTTTCGATGACATATCTGAAAGCGATCTGTAATACGGTAAACGCAACACCTCATGGGTTGCCGATGACATTAGTGAATGTAAGTACAGTGACAAGCAGTGAACCGAATTCCACAATTTCTCCAACGAAGATCACAATTATCAAAGGCGTCATATCTGAAGAAAAAAAGAACATGGAAGGATAATAGAGCTTACTCATGGATATATGAACTAAAATGATCATTAGTATAGAGCTTTACGACCTGTCTCCCTCCGAACGCATCGCTTGAGTCTCTAGGTCTCGTTTATATGCTACTATTCACTGAACCATAGTTGTCTCAAAGAGGAAAGCCAAGTGCTTCCAGCGTCATCACTTTCAACGTGACGAAATGCGATATGCAGTCATTATTCTCGGAATTTATCTCAATCAACGAAGGGACGAAACAAACGAGAAAGCAGCTGCAACGAGATTGTAAAGGAGTTTAACGAGTTCTTTGTTGCTTCGAAGGAATGACGTTGTGAAAATCCTATTCGTGTTATGAGGCAACACGTCGGTTGCGCAGAAATGAAATATTGGGACTACGACGATATCTTCCAAGCCTTACGAAGAACGAAAACTTGAAGCGAACCAAGTTATGGTAAAGTCCTTAACAGAACGCTGAAAAAAGTTCGGTAGCCCAATGCTCCAAAACTCGTTATAGAGGGAGGAAATTTCCTTGCATTTCGGAAAAAGTTAAACGTAGCCTTAGATATCAAAGAAAAACATCCTTGCATCCATGTTGACTAGTGACGAAGAAACCTTTTTTCTTCGGTTTCAAGTTCATTCGAAAATGCGCATAGAGCTGAATTCAAAAGCTGATAGCGTTAGGGCTTTAAGGTAACATGTATCCTTCACCGCTATTCCAGATTAACTGTCACCACTAATATTTACAACCACAACTTCGAATCTTTTGAGCCTCCTCACTGACACTTCAACTCTAGACCCGAAAGACCTACTGTACTGCGGACCCCAGCGTTCCCTTACAAAAGATTGATCGTACATCTTGTTGTGAAGGTGCCTCAATAATAGACCTATTAGAATGTATATCAGGTGCCTGATCCTGATAGATTCTATCTCAGAAAAGGGTGAATGCAGACGAGTGTGCCTCCGTTCCCCACTGCCTTTGTTCTTCTCATTTTGTGACATCTTTTCTTTTATAAATACAAATAGAAAGGTTTTTATATTGCCGGCGATGCACAACTATTTTGCAGTTGTTTTTTCGCGCGACAGAAATTACTGTTTGTGATTTTACACTACGAATGAACCTTAAGGAATTCCTTAACTCAGGAGCAAGGGATACTTCTTTTCAACGCCCTCCTTCTGCCAAATATAAGGCTGCTCCTACCATGACGATAACAGGAAGCAAGAAGAACATCATCGCGATCATCCACAAAGTAATCTACCAGCGTTTGTGGGTGATTCGTGGCAGAAAAAAGTTTGAGCGCATGATCAGTAGAAAGCAAAAGTTAATGAATTGGCAGGAAATGAAATGACAGCTTTTGGGAGGTGAACGATTAGAAAGAATATTTTAGTGTTTCCATTTTACGTCTCATTGAAGCAGCTTCCCAAGTTCATGTCAGACGCGAAACTAAGACCTAACAAAACTCGTGAAACTGCTATTGACCAGCGAACGCTCCGATACAATGCTGTTACCCCGCTTAACCGGTGAAATCCACAGGTGTTAGTATTAAGAAGGACATCTAGGTGTGATCCTTTTACGTCATATATGCTTGCCATAAGAGTATGGCTACACTTTTCGAAGGGAATAAATGTAAAAGAAAACGTTTAAAAATGAATTGACGCCCTATCCTCGAATGCTAGCGCGCTTTTCCTCCGCCTAAATCTCCCCTCCAGTCCACTTTGCCATATGTAAGATTCAGTTGCAATCCTCTTCCTAATGCAAGTTCCGCTACCCCGTGATGGTGCTAAGCACATGAATGGCGTTCAGAGATTTACGCTTATAATCTCTTCGCGCCGTCTTCATAAAATTTTTAACCAGAATATTTAAGTCTTTTTTACATCAGTACGTCATCCCATGTGCAACTAGTAAAAGTGTTGTACAGGTCGCCCTGCGTGACCATGGTCAAACGGCATCCTTACATGAGGGAGAAAAGTTCGAACTTGTTGGATTTTTTCCTCTCGCCGCAACATACGTTGACCCACTGAGCATATTATAGGGCGCTAGCAACATCGCCGTCGGCTGCAACTGACCGATTATAAGACCACAATCAGAAACCACTTCTTATAAGGCCGGTCTTCTGGCATCTCTAAGGAAACAACACAACAGCAAACCTTATTCGGCATGAGCTGATCACATCCGCCTTTGGATTTGCATTGTCGATTCAGAAAAATGGAAAGCTATAAGTTAAGGACTGCTGAGAAGTCCGAAATATATGCCTTAGCGCGCCAATGTTTGCAGTGATCATAGGATTACATGTTGTCATCAATCACATCTCAAGTACCTTATGTCTACCCTGCACCGATCACGTTTACGGCATGGCCTAATGAGAAAGTTGTCGAACTTATCGCTTGCTGGATATCTGTTTAATTTTGATGGTGCTTTATTGGTGTTGTTGTCACTGCGAAAGAAATCGGTACGCCCCAGCAAGCTCCCTCCAGGTCTCGTTTCAGCCTTCTCTGCTTTAAATCGCTCTTACGTATCGTGGCCCCTTTCGATCACAGGAAACCCTCGAAACTGTATTTTTACACATTTAGCTATTTTACACATTTAGGTGGAGCGCACTAGCTGCTAAATAATGCATTAGGCTCCACTGATTACCAATCATTCCTTTTTTGCGCGGTCAGATATCTTGCTAGTACTTCGAAAGATGAATAAGAGGAACTTGGCATTGACCAAAGCATGTTGCGATTTATTATAGTGTTTAAATTTTATGTATCTTCGAAAAGTATGTAACGTTTAACATAATGTGTTCGCTATCCCCTTACGATACTGCGAAAATTTTCATCTGTTTTAATCCGTTTTCCTCGCTGTCGCTCTCCTGTAGAACTCTGATGAAGTTTGCACTTAAATTCTTCAAGATTCATTGATAATTTCAGCAGCACACGTTTGATTCGCTATTATGCATACATATTTATGCGCACAAACCATCGCTAACATAAGCTGCATACAATTGCTTAAGTTGACCGAGGTCTTGGGAAAATCGCGGCGGTACGAGGAAGAGGTTTCTGCTGGATTTTTTATGTACCTGGAAGTGGGGACAACTGGAGACACCACTGCAGGAGTAACTGTCCATTCTGGTGAAGCTAGAGAAATCTTTTTTCGCAAGGCTTTCTAAGACGGAAATTCTGCGCACTGTTGAGATGCTAGCGGTCTCCCACATTCGCATGCATTGTGCGTACACCGCCTGGCGATAGAGCAAACCTTGCACTTCGCAGTCTTGCCCCCACGCGGGTGTCAGTCACATAACTGTTGACTGTGCTATGCACTGATGCAAGGAATGGTTGTAAAAATATGAGGGAAAGAGTGGCAGCAGCTAGCGGAAGGCAACAGACTGCCGGATGTCAACTGCGAGCTTAGCGCGAAAGCGCAAAATCCATGTCTAAGACTAAACTGGCGCAAAATGCATATGACGAACTCCGCTTCGTTTTGGGAAAAATTCGATGCGCTGTGCGCCAGACGAACGCAACAGTGCCTCTGTTCACTTACATCGTCTATGCGTGTGACTGAAGGAGCACTCTCCTTCCGGAGCTATGATATGTAAATTCCGCGCACCAGGACGCTTCAGCGCAAGAGATACTAGCGTGAAAGCTTTCAAACATAGAAGGCGCCCCCTCCCGTTTGAAATTCGGAAAGAATAGGGCGATTTTCCCCGCTCAGTGCCCACCGCATGGGCTCCTTCACACGAAGGACCATTGTACAGTCCATCCCTACCTGTCGACATGAGGTGTTTTGAATGCAGTAACTACTTTCACTTTTATTTGTCTGCTAGCATTTTTTCAACCGCAGCAGTGGAACGAGATACGAAGTTGGGAGTTTCGTTACTTCCACAGCAGGTTTGCGAGTGAAAATAGTTTCTTTAGATAAATTCATCGACTGAGGAGCTGCTGATTTTCAAGATGTGTAACCGGCCATCAAAAGAGAGCTTAAAGTTTCGGATGCTTCCGCAAGATGGCTGGCAACGGTTCGCTGGGTGGTTGCTAGTTTGGTGGAGTTGTCATTCATAACCGGTAGAATCATGTGCATCTCAGCTGGAAGCAAGGTCGTCAGTAGCGTATTTATCTTATATGTGCTGATTGCTTCACCAAAGGTTTGCGTGGCTAGTGTAGCTTTTTATTGGAGTTTCTCGCTGTTGGAACAGATCTGGTGACATCAGGAGTGGAAGTAGTTAACGGCACATTCACCTGTTGCATAGTTATTGCTTTGCCGAGGTTGCTTGCAATCACAAAATGCGTGCTGGCTGTTTCAATAGGACTGAAGGTTGTTGGCGTGGTGTCAACTCGACGAATATCTGTTGCTCTATTATGCAAGCTTGTGGCCGTCGCACTTATATTCTCGGTTTCATTCTGACGGAGGACAGCTGATATGGTTTCTACTTTTCTTGTAGTATTTACTTCACCAGAGTTTGCTGTTGTTTCGGGGAACGTGGTGAATACATCAGGAAAGAATGCAGTTGACGTCATATCCGCTTGTTGCATAGTAGATCTGGTGACATCAGGAGTGGAAGTAGTTAACGGCACATTCACCTGTTGCATAGTTATTGCTTTGCCGAGGTTGCTTGCAATCACAAAATGCGTGCTGGCTGTTTCAATAGGACTGAAGGTTGTTGGCGTGGTGTCAACTCGACGAATATCTGTTGCTCTATTATGCAAGCTTGTGGCCGTCGCACTTATATTCTCGGTTTCATTCTGACGGAGGACAGCTGATATGGTTTCTACTTTTCTTGTAGTATTTACTTCACCAGAGTTTGCTGTTGTTTCGGGGAACGTGGTGAATACATCAGGAAAGAATGCAGTTGACGTCATATCCGCTTGTTGCATAGCCATTGTTTTGTCAAGGATGCTCGAAATCACAAAATGCGTGCTGGTTGTTGCAGTGGAATGGAAGGTTGACGACGTGACGTCGACTCGGCGAATGTCTGTTTTACTGTTATAGAAGCTTGTGAACACCGGACTTCTACTAATTGTTTTATTATGATGAAAGATCGCCGATGTGCTACTGGCTCGACTAGTGTTGGTTTCCCTGCCGGAGGTGCTCGTGGTTGTTGATACCGATCTCGATGTTTCAGTTCTTTTCAAGGTAGTTGCTGACGTGAGAGTTTCGACCCGTTCAGAGGTAGACACATCATGAGATTTCGAAGTAGCCGTTATTTCAAACGCAGCAGGTGCCTCTGATGCATCTTGAGTGCTTCTCTCATAAGCTCCAACACGAGTTGAAGGAAGTTCCTTAAGAATAGCGTTTAGTGCCCAATACAGCCTTTTAAATGGAAACCACAAAAAAATTAGCTGAGAAAAACCACTAGTTCAGAAAAAAGCGAAATGTTGCTCAAGTGCACCACTGTTTTAATGCAAAGCATCAAATAATGTTGACAGACGTTTCGGATCCATTCTGATATATAAGTTCTTACCTTGGCGACAACCAATGCAGTGAACTGGCTAATCGAACCCATCGAGTAAATGTCACATTTCAGACAAATAAAAGCTATTCTTTTATCATGTAAGATTTGGCTGTGTTAAGGGATTACAGCGCTCTACAAGTTGATTAGCCATTATCAAAATGAACCTGTAGGAAATGCCAGAAGGTTAAAAGCACCATAAAAGTGCAAGAAACTGGACCAAATTTGTGTTCTCGAGCACGTTTGACTATTTCTGTTTTCTCAACTTAATCGGTTTCTTCCGAAAGAACTACAAGGAAAATTAGATCACGGCGCAATAGCACTGTGAGAGTAACAGCTGGGGTCGTTGGGACAGCAACGATAAAATTCTTCACGTGGCAAATACCTGCAAGTAGTCATGTTCATTTGACAGAGATATACGTCAGTTTCTCGACTCTAGGATCATAGACAGAAAGAGGGATGCACAGGAAGATGGATATAAGGCAGCCATAATATACTTAGCGAATACAAATATGCAAATGTGTGAAGAAATAATGAAGCCGGAAAGAGTAACTATTGATTTGAATCAGCCAGATGTCATCGACAGCGTGCTCGTAACAATTTGCACTAAGTTCTTTCGCGATGTTTAAATGGACTCGAAGATTTGTATCGCTTAATTCGTATTGTGTTACGTCCGATCCTGTCAGCACAAAGCATAATTTTTAGAACACTCGAATCGTACTTACCAAGTGATAGAGTTTCGCTTCGAAATGGCCTGAAGAAAGTGCCGTCTGCGTTACGTTCATCGCCTCTTCACCAACACCAATAATGACGTGGTCACGGTTTGGGATATTGCTGCCCACTTGAAGGGGTCTTTCAGCTCTGGAAACGAATGACATAGTGAACACCTTTCTGGACATTAATAACAAGTGAACACTTCCCCGGACATTGTTAACACCCAGCAGACATTTATTGGTCGGCAATCAGCAATAAGCGTGAAAGCTCATCACAATTTTCAATGTGTGAGATAATTATGCTTATGCGAAAGCGATATTCCGTCGCGCTTCATTCAAGATACTCTGAACTATGATAAGAGAATAACCAAAATCATACATGGTATAAGAACCACAAACACCAGCATTACAATCGTTCAGTAATAACCCGATCATTCGCGCAAATCCAAATGCAGCCTCATCAGCGGAAAAACAATACGATTCCCACCTCACATTTATACGCACTTCGAAACTATGCTTGATTTTCATCGACCATAATAATCATTCCCCATAGCCAACAATATCCTATCACTAGATCACAGGTCAAATTCTTTCGGTGACAGCAGAGAAGGGACGACCATAACACCGAGCAAGCTCTCTACGAGTGCCCTTGGGCAAGGGCGACTGCATTTAAAAGTACAGCGTGTTTGCTTACAGGAACCGGCGTGCCTCTGAATAGGAAACACTGTTAAACTCCACTCTTCCTCCGGGTAAGAAGGGCCGTGAAATATTTCGCCCCCTTCCCTGCCATCGCTGCCTCCTCTTCTCCCTCATTCCGTATTGCTTTCTTTTCTATCCTCTCATCCTCTTTACCATTCCATTTCCGAACAAACATTGTCTTCCACCAAAAGAAAACGTTCTGTGCGCGTTAGTAGTCGATTGGTTGCTTGCCATTAAGTTATACATATCCTCATCCGTTCTTCAACAAAACGAAGATTGCAAGAAGCAGAATCATTCGTATCAAAGCCAGCATTTTCAAAGCTATCCTGCCTTTTTCATTGTTAAACTATTAATAAACAAGGAAACAATAGCATGAAATTTGCTTCATTGCATTGAGGTTTATAACGAAGCGAGATGAAACTTAGCATTGGCAGCCGTCTCACAGAGATCAACCATAGAGAATTGCTGCCGTGCAAGCTATTAGCAATCATAGCTTTCAAATGAAACACAAACAACCTTCACAAATCCTGTAAATGAGCAGCGCCACGAATGCCGCCACAAAGCGAGATGAAACAGCAGCTTTTATTTCAGTTTCATTTCACTTGCACACCGGTTGAAAGTCATGTTTACATGCACGCACCTGAGTTCCTTTCACAAGAAATTATACACTTACGCACCTGAGTTCCTTTCACAAGAAATTATACACTGAATGTTTAATACATAAAATAACATTCTGTTCAACTGCTTCATACTAAAATAGTCATCAAACAGACAAATTTCACTCGAAATTCGGCAGGTGACATGAGCATATTGATTTGACGAAATTCGGATCCTACATCGATACTCGCAATCAATATGTAATGGGAATTGATAGGATGGGAATAACAAATGGATGAATTTTTTACAAACAGCACACGTACACCTCCGCATACATTCGCCAAACTACATCTATCAGATGTGCATTTTATATGAACATGAAATAGTACCCATTTTATGATGCAAGACTGAGCGCAAACAACGATCAAAGAATGGCATACCAAGAGAGGGATCGGCCTTGCTGGCAGAATAGGTGAGCGCGGCGAGCTGCTTCGTGCTTCCATGAAAGTGCCGCGCCAGTTGCACGCCTAACTTCATAGTGTGCAGAGATGGCATTCTGAAACTTAGTCGCATCAGGCTTCAAACTTTGGCTCTCTTAGATAAATCTGGCCCCATTCCCTACCCACTCGATTGAACTTAATGCTATATGGATATGGGTTAAACCGGTGCCGATATCTGCGACGATGGCCACCAGAAACTGATTCAATACAGACACCAACTGTCCGAAGAAAATCGTTCTCAATCAGTTGAAGGTTCATTTGCAAGTCAAAGGAAAACAAATCTTTGGAGCATTTTGGTCGCCGTGCAGTAATCAAAGTGCATATGCATAATGCGTCAAGCACTACTTAGACAGCAGTGCTATGAACTTCAAAAACAACCCAGAAAGATCGAAGGTTAGAGATTCCACCATTCGCACCGAAAAAAAATAGTTTGAAATGTTGGAATATAACCGACATAGTAAACTCGTTAGAAACTAGCTAGGTCTAGGAAAGCTATTAAAAACGAAAACGCCATAGAAGTGAACCAAGTTTGGAATCACCGCAATCACATTTTATTCAAGAAATTGAAATAAAATGCGAAAAGCTAACCACATAAAACGAATTAATCCTAAAACTATACGAGAACGTCATTTTAGGACGTGAGCACATTCCTCAAACGCCCGAAAGAACGACAAAAACAGAGGGAAGCGGCAGTAGCACTTTTTCGAGTACAAGTGTGCAAACACACTGACCCGCAGGAACAGCGGATCACAACCGAACAAAGAATGTGAAGTGACGATTGAAATGAAGGCAGCCATTTAAAAAACATAAATTGTTGTGACATGGTAAACACGTGCTTGTTCGTATGCAAAAATCGAGCATACCCGTTGAGCATTGCAAAGAATAGCTGGCATTGAATGCGCCACTAAAGTAAGACTGGGTGAGCAGTAAATGAAGCAAATAATGGTGTTATAATAAGTAAATATAAGTTACTACATAAAACGTGGGTAAGTTTGGTACCAAACGCATTTTTTACGAAGTCAGCGCAGCCGGACGGCAGATTTTCCCTATGTACATTTTGGTTTGCCTTAGGGGCAGTAGCCAAAGACACAAATAGGTTGCGATCTTATTTGCTAATCAGTGTGTGCTTTCTGATCTCTCGTGGTTGACGTTGCTCATTTAATGAACGAGATCCCTGCTTCGATGAGATTCTTCACATACCAAAGTGGTGGCAGAAGGCAATTTCCCTTATAGTGCGCTGATGTTTTGGACGCAGTTATGGCACATGTTATGCGCCTTTGCAGACGAAAGAACGGCTTCCTGCGTGATGTGCCTGTGTATGCACGTGTATTCGTATCCGCCGAATAATTTCGCTTTGCGAACCATCACAAATTTCGGTGGTGATAAGGCGCACTGCAGAACATTGACGTGCTCATAAAATTGAGTAAATACTCATCACTCAACCTCGCGACAAATTATATACAAAGGGCGTGAAAAATATGAACGCATTTCGCAGTAATCGCTTTTCCATTTTACAAGAATTGAGATAGAAATGAGCAAGACATTTTTGAAGGAGTCCTATTTATGGTTATACTAGCAAATTTAGAACGCATTATTCTGCTTATTTCATTCCACATGTTGGTCTGTGGAAGCGATTGATCAGTCAAGCGCAACTTGAAAACGCATACTATTGTGCTAGACACTTTGTTGCGTTTCTCCTCTTGCTTCAGTTCACCTATGACGATAAGAAACACTGCATAAGTATTCGAGAAGCAGGAAAGAGCGCTCAGACAGGACAATATGCGCTCTCCCATTTCTTATTGTCGCGTCAACAAATTTCCTCACCTGCCAACAAACAATAAACATGCACAGTTGTGACTGAATGAGCACTCTAGTAGATTTACCACTGAGGATTGATCCGACCGATTTCAAATACCCTTCCGCATGTCCATCTTTGCGCACAGCTGTGTTCGACTTTCTTCGAAATCGACAAAATATTTCGGTGATTAGGTAGAAGGTTAGGCAAAGGGTGACATGTATCAAATTTTTGAATTTCAGTTCACAATTCTTCGCATAGTACTTGCCGCATACACGCTTAACCTTTGCCTTCCCCATCACGAATATGGCTCAGAAGAAAACCAGTGCGGAAACCGACCAAAAATTTCTCGGTAACTTCCTCACTAAGATCTTCTGTTGTATCGAACACCCGAGGCATAGTGCTGCCATGTCACTTCTCATCGCACTGAAATTGGCAGGCGCGCGTTCTAAGTGCGAGTTGTCACTGCATTATCACTGCATAAGGAACTCCACAAAAAAGCTACGAAAGTCAAAGTACGTTGGATTCAAAGCTATAACGAACAAGAGCAAACGACAAAAACCAAACACCAACAGCAAAACGCCCATTTCTCGGTAACTTCCTCACTAAGATCTTCTGTTGTAACGAACACCCGAGGCATAGTGCTGCCATGTCCCTTCTCATCGCACTGAAATGGGCAGACACAAAGCGATAGCTACCGGAATTTCATTAGATAAACGACCAAAGGGCTTAGTTTTTAGATAAAATTGTGTTCAACCAGCCGATTAAATAGAAAAAAGTGTGTGAGGTGGTATTCCACTTTTTTTGTATTGGGGTAATCAAAAGCACTAAAAGGGGTATAACACTGTGGCAGTATAGGGGTACCGTTTAATGGTCGAAATCGCAAAAAGGCCTATTGTATGAGTATCTCTAGCACGCATTCCGCTCCTTCCTATTGAGACGATCAAATTTCGTGAACTGTTGACTCTCGATGATTTCCATGTAACGCATGCATCCAGAAAGGAGATTGGCTCTACAATTGTTTTTGCCATAATCCGATCACTTTGAGAAAAATTTTGTTTTGTCTCAATGTGTTATAACCTAAATCCAGGTGCATAGAAGTCGTTAAAGTTGTATCTTCCATATTGCGCAATCTAATCTCTCTTCAAAAAACAATAAAAGTACGCTGGAATGCCCTCACAAACCTCCCTCTCCACATCTCCAAGATAGTGTCTTTTCAAAGTTTGTTACAGTTACATCGAATCGTTCGGCTAGAACGTCGCATTCCCGCTGTCTTTGCTTACTTTTCATGTGGAATAAGCACACATCAAGTTTGCTCTATCGTTGACTGCGTTTTGATACAATGTTTTGGGTAATACTTATTGGTTGCGATCTACTGCCTGTACTTGCATGCAACCACCATCGCATCCAATCAGACATGCAGAGGTCGACTCTCGTTATCATGCACTCTGACTGTCAATAAATTGCTTCCACTATGTCAGCGTCTTGCTTTAATATGTGTTGTTGTGTGGTGGTAGTTGCGATTGGTGGTGGGGGTGACCGTTTTGCGATGGCGATGTTCGTCGCATTCGCGGTTGGTATGAATAGTGTTGGAGCATCGGGTGCTGCTTCTATTTGGTTTAATTTGGTTTGTGAAACGAGTGCATTTAATTCTTTGCTTCTCCATGGTGTTGGCTGTTGTTGATAAAAGTTGTGAATGCTTTACAGATGTGTTAGTGGTGCGATTCTTTGTGTTGTCTTTAGTAGTTGCTGTTAATGCTTGTGTGCATCTATGTTGACGTGGATCGGAGGGGAAGTTATAAGAGATTTGCATATGTGTAGACGACGTAATACAATTGTAAATACATAAATTTGTTTCGCTTATGAATAAAAATGCTTAAAATTTTTATATAATGTGAAGCGTTTATGTTATAAATTTTAGAAGATCTGAGAGGGGGAAATTTGAAAATATGAATGTAACAACTGACATATAAACGTCATCAGCGATGTTTATGTGTTTATCATTGTCTGGTCGGGCTGGTCATTTATCTTTTGCACTGAGTTACATAGAGTACAGATACCTACACATTTATGGAAACCAACCGGTCGTAATAGGCTGCAGAAGAAATTCGCCGATGGGGTTTATTGGAATTGAGGCTGTTGGCGTAATTTTTTTTTATCTTGCTGATCAACTTAAGACGTGCCTAGCTCACTCCTGCTGTTCTCGTGGGTCGTTCTGATGGATCTCTGACTACCATAAAGTGAAAACTCGATCCATCCTAAATTTTTCATAGGATAGCACAAACCAGCTTGAAACTCATGCGGCGCTTTTGAATCTAGTTCCTATATTCTACCTCGTTCGCCTCTCTCTTCCTCCATCCTTCCTACCTTCCCCAGTTGTATGAAAATCGCTTATGGATTCTTAAGTTCCCATTAATCGTCCGAAAAGTGAGATGGCTTGCGAAATAGCTGGACGCTATCCAAGAATTGACGTACTTTGTTGTATCCGTTGCTTTGTTAAAAGATTCGGGGACGCCGATTTGCGCTTCTCAAATGTTAACAAACAATTTTGCTTTCCAAAGATGCTTTCAGGTCTGTCGATAATGTTACACCTCGCACTGTGAATATTCTACAAGTGGTTTGCGGCGTCATGTGAAGCGATGCAACCGCCGAGTTGACAGTTGCTGGCGAATGACCTATACTGTGCAGGTTGGCTGCTTCTGCTATTTTTCCGAAGTCCATCTTTTTGCATACTCATGCAATTGGTCGGTGTAGCTTTTCTGCAATTGCATTCAGCTTTCATATTTGGACGAGAATGCTCAACTCTATCCTACCAGTAGTCAGCAACCTTTGCATACTCGAGTAGGCATTATGCAATGTGCATTGCATTACAAATGCTCTCTTTTATTGGATTTCAAGTGAGACGCTGCGGTGCTCTTTATTGCTAGTCATTGTCTATTCATGCACTGATTGGAAATGGTGGAATTCGGAGTTTATTTCTGCGAGAGAAGGTGCGATCTCACAGATGTAGTTGGACATGAGGTAAGGGTTGAAAAGTAGTCAACTTGAGTGTGAATATCACCTGCGCGCTTGCTAGTGCATTTTTTGCTTCCTTGTGACATTTTTTTCTCTACCATTCGGCAATGTGGTGGATCGCCTCTATACTCTTCGTTTGCGCCTCGATTGAGGAGTGAGGGTACTAAGTCCTAAGGAACATTCTGCAGACGAACAAAGAAAACCGTTTGCTTTATCCTATGTATCTTCGTCTTTATTTATAAATCAGTTGGCCTAAGGCGTTCGCAACATTCTAGAGTTGAGAAAAGCGCAAGGGAGAGCGGGCAAGGCCCTCACGAGCTCCGGAGCGGTGGCATCTTTTGGTGAGAAAGTTTTTGTGAAGTGCACATTGGTCCAAAATTTCCATCTTCTTGATGCTAAGGTACCCTCGCGTCTCATGTTTGTTAAAACTTTCTAGAATTTAGGGTGGTGGTTCGCAGTGTAGTAACTTTGGCATTTATCATTTCGAAGAATAGGGTCAATTTGAAGTTGATGCCATATGAATCTCAGGAAATTTTTTGGAAAGAAAATGAAAGCTTTTTTTTGGGCATTAAGAAGCCTGCTAAATGTTCTGTAGTGAGCAAACAATGGTTTTTTAGAAAAAGATAGGGCATGCAAATTTTCCGTAACAATATTTGAAGAAAGAGAATCACTCTTCCAGTAGTGAAGAAATCTTAGTGTCACTTTTCGTAACGCTGCTGAAATTCTGATACTTGTTCATTATTTGGTCAGGCATACCATTCATTTCGATTGTCCTTAGCAAATATTCGTTAAGCACAATTAAAGTGATATCCATTAAGCTCTTGGGTTTGCTTTGAAATCTTGTTCAGATCGGGTGCTTGAAGTGCTGTTCGATCTGCTCCCCCCTGNCCCCCCCCCCCCCCCCCCCTCCCTCCCATTTGGCTGTAAACTGGGTTATGTACTGGACGTTGCCCAGAAATTTTTATGACAAGAAAAGCTATTTACACTTGCGGAATGCGTCGCACATGCAATGTAGATGGTGTGAAGGTGCTGGTAACAATGGGAATCGATGAGCCAAGAACCGTCGGGTAGCGATAGTTGTTGGACTGATGTATAGTAGCGCAGCATTGATTTATTAAATAACTGCCTCTTCGCATCACCAAAGAACCACGAACCTTCTGAGTGTCCAGATTCCCACATTGTATACTTCTCCAAACATTATCGGTGTCTTTTTTTGAACGTATTGTTCAATATCTTACTATGGTTTTCAGAGGTCCCGTACAAGTGACCTCCTGATGTGGTGATCAGACAAGACGCTTGGCAGAGCGTGAAGATGGTAAAGAGGGAGGTCTGTGGACGCGAGCGATAGCAAAGGTCGGTTTTCCTCACTGATACTTTGAAAGACAGAGTTTCTCATTCTGTCATTAAAACCTGCGAAGCACTTCGAAGTTTGTGAGTAGCAGTGGCATAGGTTCTAGTATTCGTTGATAATTGCTACCCTCCGGTTGAAGGTTGACGTTGGAGTGCAGGAACATAGCTTCGTGAAGAGTTTTAATAGAATCTCTCGCATTCACTTATTTGACTTCGAAACGAGTTTTAATGGGGGAGAGGAGATGGAAGAGGGGCAATAAGAGAGACACAGCATTTACTGCAGCTCTTGGTTCCTGCGAAGGGTGCACTATCTGTAGATTCGTTATTAAAACTCCTGTTCGATTGACTGATGTTTTGCATTTGCGTTCGTCATATTGGACGTGATCGTTTTTAAATGTTCACGGGGGTCGAAGTAATCAAGCGTTGCGGTTCGTGATATGAGAGTGCACTTTGATCCTGGGATGTTACTACTAAATTGACAACTCGTGTGTCTTAGTGCTGGCTACTGTATGAAGTGTAAATCTGAAGGACGGTGATGCTTAATGAGGTCTTCTTTGATGACTGGTCAATCTGCAGGTTATTTTATTTGATTGCTTGCAATGGAAATTCGATGGAAAGTGTCCTTTAAGGACCTCAGCAAAATGAGGCCCCGCGTTATATCGAAGCTCTGTATTGCAGGTCTTCTCGCACCATCAGCCTGCACACTTAACAGCGGAGGATTTCATCTAGCGGCAGAGCGGCAGAATTTGGAGATATCATGTGCAACTCTTCTCAAACAATGCGAAAGCTCGAAC
Organism: Baylisascaris schroederi; assembly: GCA_006503575.1. Taxonomy (NCBI): domain Eukaryota; kingdom Metazoa; phylum Nematoda; class Chromadorea; order Rhabditida; family Ascarididae; genus Baylisascaris; species Baylisascaris schroederi. The sequence continues at coordinate 14,377 of QEWY01001922.1, read as the reverse complement.
CTGAGGGTTCCGTTCAAGGTATGCTTAGCCTATCAACAGGGAGCTTTTGGAGGTGGCATGGTTAAGCAAAATTTGGCTCATATACAGGCTTGTGGCAGGTATGATATGCATTCAGCCGACAGATTTTTCAGCTTGTGGGACAAATGGTGTTTTACGTACGAGGTGTTTTGCAAGGCCTCTGTCATTCAGGCCTTTGCCGGGTCAGAGAAATATTATAATATTTGTGATTTCTCATCCAGGGAGGGAAGTATGTGAACCACGAGACTCAGCTATTGTTTCGCAAGATGTTTATTGTGTGCTGTCAGCTATTAATAACTGATTGCTATGTAGGGTTTATTTACTTTTTTATTGAAATTTTTTCATTTTGGGGGAAATGAGGTGTATCTCTGGTGATGCGTTGATTCTAGTGAAATCACCATGTATTGATAATCTGAAAGGCTGAAAGAATATGAAGTCTACTTGGTTGAGTGCGAAGATATGAACGGTGGGTGCAACGGGAAAAAATAGCCAGTGTGCCCCTTAGATCCCATTTGACCCCACTGCTGCACCTAGCCAGCCTGAATTAGGTTGCTAGCCTATTTGATAGTGTCGCGTTTGTCTTTTTGGTCTCTTGCACTTTGAAAACTTCATCTGGTTCATCCAGTACTAATTTTGAGGCACGTTCATTCGTTTGCATGAATGTTTTTCTTTCGATTAATTATTAGGTTCGGGCTATGAGGGCTGTTGCCTCTCTTTCGTAAGACTTTGAAGCTTATCAATTAGTTGATGGTAGGCAGTGTATTATTTCAGCTATAATGGGATGGGCTGAGGTTGCTGTGACGGGAGGTGAGCGAGTTCCATTTATCAGCCCAAACGACGTCAACCGACAATATTCAGTTTTGCAAGTTGGCCATTCATTTCGAAGCACAACTTATTAACTAACAGCTGAGGCAGAGGAGAGGGGAGTTGGAGTAATTTCGAGCAATGCGGCATTGTTTTCATCAGATATTTACCATAATGAGGAGTCTGATGTTCATTATTTATGAATTAGACTGTTAACTGCCAATCTTCATGGTGCAGGTGACTGAGCTGCCGTCGTTTTCACTTTGAATTGTTGCTGAGTAGGAGGAAGGTTTACATGGGAGAGGATGAGCCCAGGACTCATCTTTCCTCATGGAAACTTCGTCGTACTTTCTTAACTCTTCGAAGTTGTGATTTGACCAATTCAGTGTTTGCTTTTTAGTATCCAGAATAGGAATGAAACGTTTGATGCAGTTGTATAATCATGAATGATCGTAACAAGACGCTGTTTCATGTATGGTTGATTTTTTGAAATACCAATGCTGTTGATTAAACTCTTTATTAACTTGTTGGCTAAATGCCGATGTTAGCCGCTCCGCCGTTCAACCGATTTTGGTTAAACGGCTGAGCGGATCCACGTCGTTTCTACTCCTCTTATGAAAGTTATAGTTTTGGAGCTGTGGATGAACAACGTTTGCTTTGAGAAAAGGGCGACTTGCCTTTGATAAATAGAGATAAGTCGTCTTCGCAGAGGATTTGGTCTTTAACAGATCTAGGCAAGCTTTGTTTTTGATAAGTATTGTAAGTTTCTGTTTTGGCATTGCTTCATTCCTGTTTCATAGGGGAGTTGTTTTGTCTGTATTCTGGATCACTGTTCTGACCAGATGAAAGTGAAAAGTGGGCTTTTGTTATCGGATGCTTGAATCTAGAAACACAGCTATTTGATTTTTGATTGTTGTTTCTTTTTCAAAATACTTTAATAGGCATAATAGGCATTGTTCGTGAATTGTGTGCTGGGTGTATCTGCGATTCATTTATACATTGTTCTCTATTCAACATCTATTTTTATTGAATGAAATATTTAAATAAATAAACAGAGCAGATGTTATTATTGTCTTCAATTCCGTTCATTCGGAATGAAGTACCTCTTTTATTTACTTGTCTTCTTTGTATTGTTAATAATGTCAGAATGTAGGACTAGACATTTATGGAGGTCTTTAGTTTTTGAGCAGTCATTTTGACATCTCTTATTACACAGTTTGTTGCGGCTTCTTTGGATTATTAGAGAATTTGGTTTTTTGGTGGATAATTGTGTAAGTGGAGTGACGAAGATATTTTTGATTTGGTAATAAATAATAACAGAATTGTTATGTATGAGAGGGTCAGGTTGTCCATAAATTATCGCAGCGATCTTGAACTCCTCATTTGTATCGATGATAGTGAGATCTAGTGGTGATTGATTCGGATTAGGTAACTGTTTAGAGCGTCATATGTATTCACGTAAATTGAAGCATGGAGTTGTTTGAGTTGCGATATTCTGTTTAATGGTTTTATCCTTTTCCAGAACGCTGTAATGGGGTACGGTGGAGTTGCCATCGCGCATGCAAGGAGAAGAAATGACCGCGTGGAGGCGATCCCAAGATATTTGACGACGTCCCAAGAGCTGCATTCAACAGTTCGTTTATTTTGGGCCATTTATGTTTTTTTGCTTTGGAATTTTCCCTTCCCTTTCCTCCTGTCTTTTTTAGGCCACTTTTACCTTTCTTTCAAATATATCTTCCAAAAATCTATTTCATTGGGGGCCCTTCTTTCGCACATTTAATATTCCTTTTTTCATCTTTAAGAATATAACTAATTTCTGCCGTATGTGCGCCACATTGGCGCTGTCATACAGTGGAAATCGACTGTTATCTGTTGGACGCAAGGTGCTGGATACGTAGGGTGATAGGTGATGAAGAAAACACTAAAAAATATAAGCGGTGACTCATGACTGCAGTTGACAAATACAGCTTTGAGGGCAGAGCAAACGATTCATGTACTGTGGGTCAAACTTATGATATGCTCGATCCCTCCATCCTGGATGGATACATAGATCGATTCATCTTTCCCCCAATCCCACTTTAATTTCAAGGCAATTTTCGAAGCGTCAGTAAAAGTCGCTTCCAATTTACGGCTTCGGCTAATGCTGTGCTGAAGTTTTTTGCTCAGTAGGGTGATGGAGAGAAAACATCAACTGGAAGTGGAAATGCCTTTTTCCATGTCTAAGAAATGGCAAAAACATGTTCCAATATAGGGACCGCTTTTTACTTTCCAATTTTTCTGACAGTATAGGCCAAATTTGGTCCGGAGCCCGGTTCGATATCGAATTCGTTCGATCGCATCCGTATAGGGCGATCGGCGAGCTTTGTTGAGTGCCATCCTTGTAGTGTTCAGTAGAGTGAAGAGGGCTTCTCGTTGCACCTTTCTTGCATTCTCATAACCCTTGCGCTCACTTCGTGGTGGCCATGAGGCATACAAGCGATGGTTACTTTCCTTTCTATATATATATTGCATATTACGCAGAACGCATTCTGATGTCTGGTCGTTCAGAAGGTGTTGTTCAGGCTGATGATGTGGTGTTTATTAGGCAAAGAGGAGTACTATTCAGTGAGTATGAGATGTTATGGATGAGGGGAAGTGGGATGGCTTGCATGGGGATGGAGCGTATTTAATTGGTGACGGGATGAATTGTTTTGGATAAACGGATTTTTTTTGTGGGATCAGTTCAGCAGTGAACGAACGGTATCCCCGAGCTTGCATTCATTAATTTACATTTTAGAAATTGCATCAGAAACAAGATTTCATTTCGGAGGAAATCGGATGTTAACAGCTCTCGCCCTTCCTGGGAGCGCGAGTGCTGACATTCTGATCCTTCGAATACAGCGTGCTCGGGACACCTTTTCAGTAATTTGTGGCTGGTTTTGTTTCGAGACCCCATTGGGTTCATAGGGCTGACGTAGTTTGTGTCACTGCCTTTGACCAAATGGATGATGGTTATGGAGGCTAGGGGCAGTGGCTCAAATGAGGTCAGCAGCCTGGGTTCCCTTGTCGTGTAGGAAATAGCTGAGACAAAGGTGAGAGAATATTTGTGACATAATAATAGCTGCTGAAAGATGTGAGCCTAGGTAAACGACCAGATATTCGTATGTGTTCTGTAAAGCGTGCAATATACATTTGAGAGGATACTGTGGCACTGTCCACTTGCTGGTCCTGAGAATGCGCGGGTGTTGGGAATGGTTGTGAAGATGTTGGGCTCCGTTTTGATCCTCTGCCATTGGTTTGGCCCCGCAAAAATTAGCAGATTCGTTTTTTCGAGGCTAGATCAGATGGTATGCAGTCTGGCAAACAAGACGAGAGGTTAAGGTTTTCTACCAAGCCCCGATAAAATCATTAATAGTAAGGCGGAAAGGATGATAACAGGATGACCGCAGGGAGGGAACTGTAGGGGCACATGTGAGTCCGAGTAAAAGAAGAAGCATATCTGAACATTAAAGATACAAAGAATCCATTTAAGGCGCCTCCACAGAACAACTCAGTCATCGGCGTATCTAGTATTTCAGAGGACGGAAAGGAAATATGAAATAGGTGTAATTCTGATATGCCAAGACTTGCAAGAAACTGCAGAAAAAAGGAGATTCTTAAGTGTTCAGGATAGGCTTCCTTTTTTGCTCGTACGGTGTGATTTCCCCAGCTTAACACAATTTTTATTCGTCGATGACAATGGAACTATGGTTCCACATTGCTCACGTTCTTAACCCCATGTGTTTTGTTGAAGATATTTTATCAATGGTTGCCAGAGATATTCTATCAAGTTTCCCAGATTGGATTATTTCATTTCATTTTTTGATTAATCTGGCATATGGTTTAGTGCTGCATGATAGTGTTAAATACAAGAAGAAAGATAAGTACAGCGCGAGAACAGCATGTGCTGCTGTGTCCACGGCTTGGGATGTACGTCGAAAAGCGGGATGGCTGATCGCCCTAAGACGGATGCTTAGCGTGCTTCGATGTGGTGGATGTCGTTGCTTGGAGCATATACTCCGACAGTTGCTGTTGATGTGACGGTCCGGGTGGGACGCTAAGTGAAAGGAAAAAAGTGGAAAAAAAATTTGTGCTTCCTACTGAGTCCACTTCTTTTCAATGATGCTGGCGTACGGATGATTTCCTCTGTTGGATGTGTTGTTCTAGAGATGCTTCCACGAGATTTGTCTCACATCTTGCGACGAGGGAACGCCATCTCGATTTTGTTTTCTTGTGTGAACGTGAATTTATGTATTGTTTATTGTTGAGCGCTTTGTTTCGCAAGTTTGCGCGCTCGTTTACGTGATTATCATGCCTCTTTTTGTTAAGAGAACATTTTGATTCTTTATTTCATATCTTCTCAGCATTCTGTTTAGTTCTGACGAAGGAAACGCTGAGATGTGAAGAATCTGATCGTTTTCGAGATGGCATAGGGTTAAAGAATTGGTGTGCGCACACAGCCGAAAATTCAAGTAATGATGGACATACGAAATGTTAAATATTCGTTGTAATGTGGTCATTGGTTAGTTTCAATGGAAAAGATTTCAACGGCAAGCATACCAATAAGCTAGGCCAGAGAAGGAAAATATGGCCGCAGAAGCAGTTCAGCGAAGTAGTCGTTAATGGGTTTAGCTTTGAAACTGAACATGTGAAATACTTGTGTTGTTTTATTTGACATAGTTGTTATTGCCTATATCATTTTTTGGAGCGATACGTATGAGGGATCGCGAAAAGCATTCCCTTTTTGACAATGCAGTTCTATGATGTTGAGTGTCGTTATTTGTTGCGCTGTTGCCACGTGGTGACATCGTTTATGATTGTCCCCTTATGCTGTCACTGTCTGTGATTATTGAATCGTATAGTGATTGTAACTATAATTCATTCAGTTACTTCATATGATTCCTCTTCGTCGTTATCGTCGTGTGAGTTGTGATAACTAGCACAACTGTGAATAGACTATGTGTCTAACAGCTTAACCATAACTCACATTTGTTTTTGTTCGCTAATACTTATAAGTGGAATGGGATACGCCGAGGAAGTGGAGAGGAGGGTGGACAGAGAGGGGGTTGCAAGTGAAACTTGGAGGGTTCTACGCCTCCTACAAGGACGTCGAGGGGGGTAGACAGAGAGGGGTCTCAAGTGAAATTTGTGGGTGCCATTCTGCGAGGAAGTGGAGGGGGAAGGTAGACAGGGAGGGGAGGTGGACAGGAAGGTGGGTGAACAGAGAGGGGGTGGACGGGGAGGGGGGACAGGAAGGCGGGGACGGAGAGGGAGTGGGTGGACAGGGAGAGGGGTAGAAAGGGAGGGGGCTGAACAGGGAGGGGTGGACAGGGAGGGGGATTGGGCAGGGAGAGGGGCGGGGAGGAGGCGAAGGCAGGGAGGGAGTGGAGAGGGGAGTGGACAGAGAGAGGGGGTGGATAGGGAGGGACCATGGACGTGGAGGTGAGGGCGACAGGGAGGGGTTACAATTTGGAGGGTACCATTCTGGGATAGGTGGAGAGGGGTGGTTGTGGACAGGGTGGGGGGGGGTGGACAGCAAGGTGGGTGGACAGTGAGGGAGGGTGGACAGGGGGGGTGGTGGACAGTGGGGCGGCGGACGAATAGGGGGGGACGTGGAGGGGAGGTGGACAAACAGGGGGTTGCAGGTTGAAATTTGGAGGGTGCCGCCCTCATGCGAGGAAGTGAAGGGTAGGGGGTGAACGGAGAGGGGGTTGCAAGGGAAAGTTGAAGGGTGTCATCCCTCTGGGAGGAAATGGAGGTGGGTGGGAAGTGGAGGTAGGTGGGCAGAGAGGGGGTTACAAGTGAAGTTTGGGGGGAGTGCCGTTCTGCAAGGAAGTGAAGAGGGGGTGTTTTGGGAGGGGGTTTGGACGTTGGAATTTGAAGGGTGCCATCCCCCTGCGAGTAAGGAGGTTATGGGCAGAGAGGGGGTTATAAGTGAAATTTGAAGGGTGCCATTCTGCGAGGAAGTGGAGGGGTTGGATGGAGAAGGGTTACAAGTGGATTTTGCAGGTGCCATCCTTCTGCGAGGAAGGGATGAAGGAGGAGGTGGACGGAGGGATGGTTGCAAGTGAAATTTAAAGAGTGCCATCCTGTACGAGGAAGTGAAGGGAAGGGTGGTGGACGGGGAAGGACAGCGTTAGAAGCGAAATTTGAGGGGTGCAATCCCGCCACTAGGTGTGGGGTGGGTGGGCAGAGAGGGGTTACAAGTGAAATTTTTATTGTGTCATCCTCCTTTGAGCAGGGAATATCGGTCGTGGATCGAGGTGCCATTAGCCGACGTCGCGTACATCGCTGCGATGAATAATTTCCCGCGGTGTAAGTTTTGACGGAGCTAATACTGTTGTGTGTGTGATCTTGGGCACCAATATTAGCACTCGTTGGAAAAGTTGTGCCTTGTCCCAACACCAATCCATGAAAGCGTGCCCAGCTAATCTTGTTCACCTTCTGCATTTATTATTGCCGCTTGTGTCAATTCCTAACTCCTCACTTATCGGAGCTAGACATCACTCTTCCTTCGTCGCTGGTCTGCGAACTTAAAGTCATCCCCTTCTGGATACCATGGATGTGGGCCAATACGAACTAAAACGGCCTGTGAAAAAATTTATTCCAACATCTTCATCGCTCCTTCTTGTCATCTCTAGTAGTAGCCAGCATTGCGATTGCCTGTCGCGTGACAGGACAAGCGAGTCACAAACGCTGATCTCCTCGTTCCTGCCCACTTGAAGGTTGGGAATTATAATAAGCAGCAAACTCAAGTTCCATAACCACACTCACCATTAGGGTAAAAAAGTAATTGCAATGGTTTCTCTGGCTGTGCGATTATTTTTCGCCTGAGATTTGTCTCTACCCACTAAAATTTTCACAATCCACATCCGTCCATTTCTCGAGCATGTCTCCCCTGCTCAATCTCCATCCGATCCATACGGCTGCCCTCTCTTCCTAAATTCATTGAGAACGATCGAATACGTTTCACAAAGCGTTCAGTTATATCATGCACGATTCTTAACTACACAAGCCAGCACAGGAGGCTAAAAGACGTTTCAGATGCAACGTATCTGCTCTGGTCTAGATAGGGCATTTTGTCTGTGCTGGCCTTACCTTTGATAAGTTCTTTTGATTATCCACCGTAAGCGGATTTACAGGCGCAGCAACACCTTCCGAAGTTACTTTTGACAAGTGCAAAGTGAACAGATCCAAGTACTTTTGCCTATATGGGGTCATGAGTGCATAGAAATCCTCACTGAATAAACTCCGTACTGAATGGATGCCTCTCCGTGTAATATATAGATCTCTTTTTGGCTCATGGACAGCCGCCCAGAAAGATGTAATGGTTGAAGTTGTTATCGCAGTCATGTGGAGAATATCATAACCGAGTCACTGCGTCCTCGTGGATGGAAGTGAGGTGTGTGCACGAAAAAAATTCCATGAGAATAAATGAAGCTCCAATATAAAATGACATTTGCGGTGTTTTAGGACCTTCGTTACTGTTACATATTCTTGCTTCATACCACGAAAACAACCGGATATGGTTATATGCTTAATTAAAGATTTCCTACTAACAATTCTGAGCAAATAATGAAGCCTACGCGCTTTCCGTATTTGATGAAGCAATCAAGACGCCGACTCATCTTGAAACGATTCCCTTTAAAATTTCGGATAACCGAAATTTCTTTACGATCGTTCAGCAGGGAGAATTCCATGAATGTGCATAGTACTAGTGCAAACACTGATCATTAACAAGCGTGAGAGCATGAACATAAATTTTTAAAGTTCTTTTCTCATCGTAATCACGGAGTATGTAAATTTCAAAAAAATGCTTTAAGGGCGATGATCGTGTGCGACGTTTTATTCGTTGTTCACCGTTTCAGTTCGGTTGGTTCACTATCTCACAACGTTAGTTTCTGTGTTTGGGCTGATCTGCGATCTTTCCATCAAGGGGTCTATCGTGCAGTCGAATGCATGGCGATAAGCAGTGATGTAGCAGTTAGACTATGCGTTCTGCCGAGCTCCTAAATGAATAACCTTTAGTGAGCATGTGCGCTGTGATAACCAGAACCAAGCTATCTATTTTAGGGCTGAGGGATGCCGTATAGTCAGATTTATGGCAGCTAGCATTCGGAATATCGCCTGAGCTCAATCCCTATTTTTATGTGCAGAACCTTTTAAGAACTGGCAGCAGCTTGCCTTCCCTTTCGGGTCAGAAGAGTGGCAGCAGAGCATATAAGTCATGTATGGAAGCAGATGAATAGCATATCTGATTCCATGAGGGTTGCAAACAACTTTTTGCCTTTGACTGTCTCTCAGCTGATGCCCACTTTGTTTATCATATCCTATGCAATGCCATTTCCTTCGTCTTTCATGGACGGCGATCATCGCTGCCACGATTCGGTGAAACCCAAATGGCAAATTCTCTGCCTTCAGCTTGTTGACGCATATCTTATAATTTTCTATCGTTAGTCTAGATAGGTCTAAACGCTCTCACTCGTGATCCTAACCACTTTGATATCTGAAACTTGGTTGAGGTGAGGAACAGTTCCTGGCACTGGAAAAACATTTTTGCTGCGCATATGAAGAACGCCACAAACTTGGTGTGTTATTAAGGTAACAACTGTGTTCCTTTAATTTGACCCACAACTCAAAATTTCCCTTAAAAAAGGGAATTGTCAAACGCCACTCCGCTCCAAATCTTTCACACTGTCGCACTAGGGAGTTCGTAAAGAGTCAGTTATATAGGCAAGTCAGCATCAGACGCTGCCGAAACCTCCGCTCCAGACATTTGGCTTTACAAGACGCCAAGAAGGCTGGATGCAAGATAGGACTAAAATGCAGAAGGAACCATATGACCGAATTCGAATTCAGATGCAAGACCGAAAGGAATGTCTTACACGGCGGCTTCCTGGAATAGTCCTCTTTGGCATTTTTGCCGTAAAAAGCAAGATCATCCATTCAAAACTACAGCAGAGCTAGCGACGTCCAACAAGGTAGCATATTAGGTTTCACCTTATTCCTAATGTATGAGAAAAATCTCACAATAATTTTTCTCTTTAAATTTAATTTGCCTTTTGGAATGGACACTTCTTAGCTGCACGCCTCTTTTATATTTACATAATTGCATGCTTTTTCATTATTTTTGAGTCGACAGCTGCGTTTTTTCTTGAGCTGTTGAATGCACCTGAAGGGTCTATTATTGACATATGTTGTGATCGTTTTTTGGCTGCTATGGTGGATTCGCTTTGAGGATTTCTCTCACAAACTACTTGGAAGCTGTGAGCAAGCAACAGAATTTTTCCGTGCAAGTGAAAGGAAAACAAAATGTGAGATCTAGGGAAGACATTAACCCAATGCAGGATGACTAGACGTAGCAACAAAATATTCCCTCTCGCCAATCGAGCCTGTACAATACGAGATCCAGACCTGCCTTGAGTAAAAATAGTGAAATATGCTGCGTTCATGTCTTTGGGCTTCCATTCCGATATGTTCTCATACCCGAGCTTTATGATCATTACATCAAACTTGTTGATTGCTGACCTGTCCGTTTTGAATCCGGCCCGTTTGATGTCCTAGCATTGTCCAAGCTTTGTTTCATAGAACTTTTGAGATGTATTTTGAGATTGACACTAGGGACGGTAGGAGCCAGTAATTATTGTTATCATTTGGATTAGAATCATCCTCAAACCAACAAAACCTTCGGAGGAGTGTTGATGCTTGTCTATGTCGTTGAAGAGCACTCTCAACGCTGTTATCATTACTCCTCTTCCATCTTTTAAAACTTCGCCATCTAGTCGTCGGCATGTGATGTTTTCCATTTATCAGTGATGCGTCTCGTCTCTTATTTCTCTATCGATAAACTACTAGAGCATCTTACCATTCATGGAATAAATGTGCAATCCATTCCCTTCTCTCACACGAACTTCCCCATCCGCCATCGAGGCTGGTTTGGCTATGGACGGATTCGCTCTCGGCAATAATACGACGCGGCCTCCAGTTCCAGCCATCAAATTCAAAACCTAGGAAATTTCAAAACCAGTGAATATGTTTCTCAACCTAACTGACCGCAGAGTTGTCAAACGCTTTTTTATGAAGGCTAGAGACGAAATCTGCGCAACTTCCAAAAGAAAGCCAATTTCACAACTGTATGAAGGCGCCTTTAAACTCATAAATGGGAACCCTCTCGTGAAGCAACTGAACCGTCCCAATATTCATTAAGAAAAAATGGCAGTGGAGCTGGCGTTATGAAATCGAAACATCTCAAATGTTTTGCTCCTATGCCCGAATTTTCGCGCACCATATCGCCATGGCCTCGGTAAGGTTTGCTTTCGGAGTTTACCAAGCACCGCTCCTTATTTACTGCTTTAACAGATGATAACACGCTTAACGTGCGCCTTTCTAACCAACTAAATAACCTGCGCTCTGTTTCTAGGTTCTTCCACGTTCTAACGGAAACGCACATGTCCACTCCCTAAAGCTTTGTTGTCAGCGAATGATCTAAGTGACCGCAAAACATCTACCCCTCAAAGCCCTTGGAGGGGCGTCCGATACAATGCTTGAGCTTTGGCATCTTTGCTGTTTCCGTTCTTCGTTTATAGTAGTATTCGGATACTGTTTACATGAGTGACAGAACATTCGACCAAGGAGTGCTGATGCCTGTAACTTGTCTGTAAGATTTTCACACTTCAATCGGATATTTGAAGGGGTATTCAACAACTGTCAGCCCCTAATCAGGTGTTTACGTTTTCTTAGAACGACGCATCGACAGAGGGCTTTCGTTCATGTAGTCTGCATCGAGACAAATGCAACATCTGGTTTTTTTTTTTAAAATATATTCCAACGTGTTGAATTGGGAAAATACATAAACATATGTGAGTGTGAATAATAAGAAGAAGCGAAACGTACTCACTGTTGAGCAGCCAGAAATGCGAAACACAGAGCAACACCACTCGACTTCGTCCGACGATCAGCAAAAACGACAATGCACAGTGTTATTCTCTCTCCAACCGTTTAAATTTATGCAAAGGCATTAAAACGCGCATGAGAGCATTCAAAATTTTTGCGGAAAAAACGATCGAATGATGATGATCTTGTTGCGGAACAATAACAGTTGTCACCTCGAGCCAGTGTCTGTGTTTTGGTAATTTGATCGACTTCTTCCCAATGCTGCCCATTTATGTCAGAAATCAGTTATGCGTATTGCCAGTGCTTCCTACTTCTCCAGTATACTCCAGTATACGAAAACGCATTCCCACATACTCTGTAGTCTAGTATTGAAAGGAAGTAATATGGCTGTTCAACATGGTCTTGTCGAGTTCCAACCTTGAGCATCACCACCGCTATCTAGGGTTCCTTTTCACACGCATCTCAAAAATCTTGAAAGGGCATCGCGGTATGTCACACTTGTCTCGTTAGTCTTTTATGGCTTGAAAAGAGTTCGAGTCATACCTAGAAGAATCCTAAGTGTCTCGGGCTGTGTTTTCCACTCGCCGCTTAGAAATACTCAGCTCATTGCACAGAGAACGCTTGTTATGCCGGTTTCACCTGTGGTACCACCAATGATGATAGTTGTGCTCCTCAAGTGTAGTCGTTGCATAGTTGTTGTAGTTGTGTTGTGACCAACATGCTATCCCTCCATCGATTTCTACCGCAACGATTAAATTCATCATTGAATTCCTTCCACCTTCTATTCCTCCATTTACCAACAAATATTTTGCCACTGTTCATTTCATGTGGCCCTGGCTGAGCAATACCGTGCATCGGCGACCAATGTCAATTGTCCGTCATTAAAAACTTGATATCATAAGGGAAGTTTCTGTTTTTCTCTGAGATTATGCTTGAATCTGATAGAGCTTTCAATGCCCTTCGAAATATGCCTAGATTCGTTCTTCGGATCTTGTCATTTTTGATATACTGTTAGCTCACTGCGACTTTTACCTTGAGTGACTATAGCTGCATCACTCGCTAAGAGCGTACGTGCTCTCCCTATCTCTCTCCCACCCACTCTTAAGTGGTTAATTCTTCCCAAATCCATTCGGAAAACTGCGTTACTAATGCACCTTTTTGATGAAAGCGGGGTTGGGGAAAGAGCGGAGGTGGATAGATTCGAGCAATTATGAAGACGAGTTCCACGGAAGTCCTCTTGTTGAGGCCACTCTCACTGATGCATGACAGGCACTGTATGCATTTTATTTCCTTTTCAGAAACTTTTTTATTGCACCAGATGATCATGGCACTGAACGATTATGAAGATTTTCTGCACCGCATCGCCTCCTTTCGTTGTGAGTTCCCATTTTTGTAATTGTACATCGATTGACCGTCACTTCCAACACATTTCAGCGATGATACATTCAGCTTCTCCAGCCCTGATTTCTTGCCTCCTACGAGCTGATCACATGATGAGGTCCACTGCTTAATTTTGCTCACAGACTTTAATTGGTTTTTGTCCAGCAGTGCCTTTGGCCGGAATTGAAGTCGCAGCTAAGTTGCAATTGGTTAGGATAAGCTGAAAATATAGGAATGGTGCTTTCAAAGATCAATAATGCCTTTTGCTAATTTTGCGTGAGTGCACACAAAGTCTCGTATGAATGTATAGGCTTGCTGATATTTTTGTCATATCCTTTGTTGTATGCAGCGAATCACTCAAGACATCAGGCTTGTTAAACCTGCTTCTACTCTCGGGGTTATCCTTTCAAGACATTTCGGTTTGCATCTATCACTTCCGAGTTATATACGAACATTTAGTGGTGCCGTAACATAGATGTGTTTCGAAATACAGCGACTGCAGTTGAAATAAGATCTCTCAGGCGAGGATTTATTTATATGGGTGCTCACAGGATAGGCTGCCCCGAAATTGTTTGAACCGTCTGGTGTTGTCCTTGTTAACTGTCTGATTAGTGGCGTGAAACACAAAACGCATGTTTCGTAGCACCATGTCCGACCGCTCTCCACCTACAGATGAACCTAATTCCACCGTCAAATACATGCTTTCCAAGCGCTTTTCACCTACTGCTCTCGAAGAGCTTCATTACACAGTTGAAACTTGAAGAAACCATCAACATACCCTCTCTCCAATTCCTATCTGACGAAGTGCAATAGCGTGAAATTGTTCCAGTAACGCATCCAAAATCGTTGCCAATGCGAGATATCCATCATCTGCCTGATGAAGGCAATTAAAAACAAAATGAGTAATCATAATCAAAACTCGTATAATCGGAATCAAATTCCTGTACCCTGATGTATCCATCCTCTCCATCTGATACTACCTGTTTCCTCTTGGATGGAATGTTAATGTATTAATACGACCAAAGTGACCTTTGAAACGCGCGAACTCTTCTTCAAATATCTGCAAGTAGTCATGTTCATTTGGCAGAGATATACGAATAAGCAATTGTGAAAGAAAACCTCCTAAACGCATTTTATGACTGGACAATTGACTCAACAACCGATCCAAGGTTTGGACAGACAACAGAATTGCATGATAGTTGTCGCGACGAGCGCATAGTGCTAAGTGCCTGTGCACTCGTCGCGAAAACATTCCCATGAAGAC